>JAJEJO010004853.1:15574-40613 GCA_020662805.1 Glaucomys volans | reverse complement strand
AAGAAAGAAAGAAAGAAAGAGGTTCCTTCTTGCTGCCCCCGCCAGGGGCATGTGTGTGTGCTCCTTTCGGTAGGCAGCGTTCCACCCATGAGGGCGGAGACCTTGTGACTTGGCACTTCCCAACCCCTTCACCCCCATTAGTACACCGGGGATTAACTTCCAACATGTTTATTTGGGGGCGACCAACACCAGACCAACATCCGGACCATGATAGTTCTCAACTTGAGTTTGCAGAAGAAGCAGTTTGCAGACGGCCCTGACGGAGAGGCAGGTTCCTGGGGGCTGTGCCCTGGGTGTGCACCAGGCGCATCACCTGCAGTGTTTGGAATGACTCCCCTTCCTGCATTCTGCTCTCCTTCCACGTTCTCATCATCCAGCCAGTTCCCCTTTATCTTTCTTTTCCACACACTGTAGGCTCTAATTTACTTCTGCCTAGACAGTGGCCATTCCTAGCTATCCAGAAATGTCCTCAAGTGCATGAAGGCCGGGAGGTGGAAGAGTGTCCTTATTCTTCTTTCCCTCTTAATTTTCTCTGGGATCAGTGAAGTCTATTTAACCTGAAGGATATCTGAAGTCTCCTTTGATGTAAATGGATATAATTTCTCAGCAAACCTGCCCCAGGCCTTGTCATATAGAAGGTAGGCCATAAATACTTATTCAATGAATGGATTTCTCCTCTTCTTTCTTTTTTTTAGTACCAGGGATTGAACCCAGGGGTACTTAACTACTCAGTCACATCCCCAGCCCTTTTATATATTTTATTTAAAGACAGGGTCTCACTGAGTTGCTTAGGGCCTCACTAAGTTGCTATATGGATTTCTTGCTTGTTAGTCCTCTTGGGAATTATATTGACCCATCCTGGTCACCAGGTAACTAATTCTGTAATGCAATGAGACAGTAATTAGGTAAATGCTGAGGAGTAGAGTAAGGACTTTTGTTTCATATTGTGGAATATACTTTAATACAGTAAATAAAAAGGCCCTTCAAGAGTAACTGAACAGCCAGGCATGGTAGTGCACTCCTGTAATCCTAGCAGCTCCTGAGGCTGAGTCAGGAGGATCGCAAGTTCAAAGCCAGCCTCAGCAACTTAGCGGGGCCCTAAGCAACTCAGTGAGACCCTGTCTCTAAATAAAATACAAAAAAGGGCTCAGTGTTTAAGAATCCCTGGTTCAATCCGTGGTAGCAAAAAAAAAAAAAAAAAAGAGTTCCCCACCAAACCCACTTCCCTCTTTATTTTCTTCTGCCTCTCTTGGCCCACTGCATCTATTCCCACTGCATCTATTCCCACTGCATCCATTGGTTCTCCATCTCTTTGGAACTGTATTTACTCGACTGTGAGTTGCAAGCAACAGACCAAATCTCAAAGGGATTTAGCTTTAAAAAACCCCAAAAGTTACTGAAGTTATTGAAACCCAAGCAAGGCTGCATCCAGAGGCAGCCACTGGTGTCACTAGGCTGCAGTGCTCTGCGTCACACCTGCGTCAGGCTGGCTCTGCTCTTGTCAGTCAGACACTGGCTATTGTTAAACCCGCTCAGCACCCCAGGGGTCTGAAGTTTCCAGTTTGCTCCAGGAAAAATAACCTGGGATTCTGTTCCTCTCCTTTTGTCGTGGCCAAAGCAGGTTAATTTGCCAGGTCTGGGACACAGACCCACCTTAGATTGGGGTACGACATCAACCTCACCTGGTCTGCATGAGTTGAGAGAAAGGAAGGTGATGATCTCCCAAGGCTAGTTCAAGGTTAATTCATCACCTATAGGAAGTCATGGTATGGAGTTGGCAAAACAGATGAAAAGATCACTGTGTAAACTGGCGAAGGAGTCATTTTTTTCAGTATCTCCATGAGATTGAATCTTGCCTGAGAAACCACAGCCCTCCCTACTTCTAAAGCCTTTGTCCAGGATCCCCTGCTCATCAGTAGTCTGGGAGCTTCCTCAAGGCAGAGAGACGCCATGTTGATTTCTGAATGTAGCCCAGTCCATGGCATACAACAGCTTTTTAATAACAGTTCCATTCAATATAATGTTGTTGTGCACCTACTGTGTGCTGGATTGTTGAATTAATGAAGCCATGTGTTCTTTTTTTTCACCCACCTTTCTGAGACGCTGCCCATCTGCTTTCTTGGTTTCAGGCCATGGAGTAGCCAGAAAAGTGACATTCTCTATTCCGCCATCTTGAAACCCTGCAGCTGTGTGTTCTTCCAGTGGTCATTCAAATTGGTTTTTACTCCATAGTCTGCTAAGAACCTGAACTTGGGGATGATGGAAATGGGACTCTGAATCTAACTCCACCCTTTATTAGCCCTATGGATTTGGGTGAGTTTCTGGGTCTTCTGGGCTTCACTTTCTTAATTTGTAAAGGAGACTTAATATGGGATCTCCCACATACAGCACGTGTGGTGACTAGATGAGATGACATATCTGAAGTGCTCTGTAGAGCAGCTGGCTCGTAGTTAGGACTGACATACAGTAATTTATATATGTAAACTAACAAGCATCTGTTGGTCATTTATGTTCATTCATTTCACAGTTGTGACATTTTTGCTGTATGCGAGGCCCTCTCACTGGATGTGGCATAAAGATAACAAAGATAAAACTCCCATTTGAAGGATTCTGGTTTCTTGGTGGAGACATTCTTGTAAATAGGCAATCATGGCACCGCTGATAATCCCATGGTCCATGTGGTTCAGTCCCAAGAGCTGTGTACATCCAAAAGGAATTTCAGGCTAACTCAGACTTCTGGATACCATGGGAGAGAAGCATATGCTCCTTCTCTTTTCCTCTTTCATCAGTATCCTCTGTGCACTGAGACATGCCAGTCATTTCAGGTGGTGGACAGGCTGGACCTCCAGCCCTACCTGCATGCTCAGGTGCCAGGACTCCCCAAAGGCACTGTTCCCTTCCCTTGAGCTCTTCACACTCATCTTCTCTGCCCCGGCTTCTTTGTCTCTGTCATCTGGATAACATGTGCTTTTCCTTCACCTGTGGCCTTCCTGATAGCCCTCCTGGTCTTGGCCTTCGTCCACATCTCTCTTCTCTTCCTAGCTTTTCTTCCTGGTGCACGCTGAAGCCAGAATTAAAGATAGGCAGTTAGGATAGACAGGTGATCAGATCAAATTGAGAAAATGGAGGCCAGTTTGGATCTGGGAAATTGGAATCCGCCCCTGGGAGATTGGAATGTTCATGTCTCCAGAGCCCTTTGATACCACCCCTCCCAAAAAGGTTGTTAATGGAGCAACTCCTGAGCAGAACGAGAGCTACTAATCAATGTCGCCTGGGCTGCTACCTGCCTGGGTCACTCCACTTGGCATTTCCCCCTGCCCATCTGCTCCCCACCTTTTGCCTATCCCACCAGCATCTCCTGGGCCTAGTCACTTAGGCAGGAAGGAGAAAGATAAAGGGAGAGAGCAGAACAAAGGAAACTTGAGTCTATAGAAGGGGCAGGGCACTCTCATTTCTTGGGATACCAGAATACCAGCCAAGGCCCCCTTCTCCCTCCCGGGAGAAGTCTGTGCTATTATCTTTAAATAAAACCTGCTCTATATGCTTGCCTCAGTGTGCTTCTCTAATGTTCAAACTTCAACATCTGAGGAAGTAGAACTTGTTCTACTTCCGGGGTATCAATGTCACCAATCATGGTTCAACCTCCCCATTATGTGACTGTGGATGGCCCCTTGGTGCTCCTGACTATTGCATGTGGATCTCAGGTTGATCCTCCTGAGAGGGGACATGACTTCCTGTGTTCCTTGGCATGCTGGTACCATATTGGTAAAGGGAGGCAAGAAGAAAAGTGGTCCTTGCCAGAGATGATTCTGAGGGTCCTCTAGGTGTGATAGTCCTCTCGTGGTATTTTTTTTCCTTTTTTTTTGCAGTGCTGGGGATTGAACCCAGGGCCTTGTGCTTTCAAGGCAAGAACTCTACCAACTGAGCTATATTCCCAGCCCCTCTAGTGGCATTCTTAACATGATCTTCATGATGTTTTATGGTTTAGTTAATAAAATGACAGTAAAAGCAGAAGAGCATAGCCTGTGTGTTTTGTTATCAGTTAGAATTTAGGATAGAGTTTTGACTTTTAGTGGAGGTAAGCAAATTACTTAAACTTTTAAATCTCCTTATTACTTGACAATTATCAAAAATACAAGTAACAATAAGTGTTGGTGAGGGTGTAGGGAAAAAGGTTCACTCATATGTTGCTGATGGGACTGCAAATTGGTGCAACCACTCTGGAAAGCATTATGGAGATTCCTCAGAAAACTTGGAATGGATCCACCATTTGACTCACCATTTATGCTACTCCTTGGTCTATACCCAACGGACTTAAAATCAGCATACTGCAGTGACACAGCCACATCAATGTTTATAGCAGCTCAATTCACAATAGCTGAACTATGGAACCAACCTAGGTGCCCTTCAAAAGATGAATGGATAAAGAAAATATGTTATACATACATAATGGACTATTATTCAGCCTTAAAGAAGAACGAAATGATGGCATTTGCCAGTAAATGGGTGAAACTTGAGACTATCATGGTAAGTGAAATAAGCCAATCCCAAGAATGAAAGGCCGAATGTTCTCTCTAATATGTGGATGCTAACACACAATAAGGGGCAGGGAGGGCAGAATAGGAGTTTATTGGGTTAGACAAAGGGGAATAGAGGGAAGGGAGGAGGATGGGAATGGGAAAGACAGTGGAATGAATGGACATCACTTTCCTATGTTCATATATGAATACACCACCAGTGAGACTCCACACCATGTGCAACCACAAGAATGGGGTGTTACACTCTATGTATGTATGATACGTCAGAATGCACGCTACCATTGTGGATATCTAAAAAGACCAAATTTTAAAAATCTCCTTATTATTAAATGGATGTGACAACAGGACCTGTCATGGGTTGCTGTGAGCATTTTATAAGACGATGGAGAAAAACCCTCGGCACAGCCCAGAGCACATGGTAAGGCCCCCAGTGATGGTGGATGCCACTGTCATCAATGTAGAAATTTATTTTGGAGATTCCCCAAAGGATTTTCAAGATGAACCATCAACAATCGTTTTCTTCAAGAAGCAGCTTGATTTAAAAAAAAAATGATAATTAGGTAAAAAGACACAAACAGCATGTTGGTCACAGAGAGGGAAAATCATTTTGTTTTGGTTGTTTTTGCTTCTGTTTTTCACACCTGTTTTCTCAGAGGAGTGGAACTCTGTGTCTCGCCAAAACTTGACAACAAGTAAAATTCATGGTTTAAAGTCGTCAGCAGCCATAGGAAATGTGAAATAAAAATCTCTCGTTTGCTTTGGAGCGTCCGGACGGCAAGGACAGCTGGAGTGTTGCTATTTTTTATTTCAAATAAAAGAGTCAGCTCCTCGTTACCATAGAAACCACCAACCTAATTATAAGGAGTTTTGTTCACTGGATAAAAAGTCATCATTTCTCTTTCCTCCCCATGCTCAGACAGGTCCCCAAAATATTGGCATGGATTTGGCCCTGGATGAAGAGATTTGCTCTCATTCTTAAAATAATCACAGCATATTGACCAGCCAACACAGGAGAGGAGCTGGCCAGGGGAGCTGTCTTCTGCTCTCAAAGAAGCGACGAGCATTTAGCAAGAACAAATTAAGTGTTTTAAAATAAAGTTTGCAGGAACTGATGGATCCCAGTCTATCCTACCACGAGGCAGCCGTCCTCTTTTTCTGTCTGGGGGTTGGAAGCGCGGACTCTGCTCCATGGTGAGGTCCAGCCCAGCTCTGGGATCCTCCTGGCCGAGGACGCTACACTGGCATTCTAAGATCAATCATGTAACCTTTCAGCGACTGGAGAATACGAAAGTGTGTGCTCCAAGAACTCACTGGTGATCTGATACGTGTTTGAGGTTTACTAGGATGAGAAACAGAAAACAGCTGTGTCTCATGAGGGCTCAACACAGGGAGCCCTCTTGGGCGTACCCCCGTTTCCTGAGCTTGCTGTCTGTTCAGTTCACTGACCACATGCTGATGTGTGCCCAAGTGGAGATTCTTTTCCTTGATCCTGAGAGGTAGCCTGCCCATTTGCAGCTGATAGAAAGCAAAATGGCCTTGAGTAAGAGTCGTGGAGCTATTTTATGTATAGGATTCCTTAGGGGTTAAAGATTTTGCAAGTGCATTTAATATATTTTGGGGGGATTCCATTTATAGATGTACAGCTGTAGGTTAATGCTGGTGCTGGACGCATTGCTTACATTTCCTTGACACTGAAGTACCCAGTTTAGATGTGAATGATCTGCACACACGCCAGGAGTGGCGGGAGATCCTTCAGGCTGTCGGGTGGGGGAGGGGTCACGTTTCCCATTTGGGCCAGACAGGGACATAGAAGGCAAAAGTCTGTGAAGACTGGAGTCCCTGAAGAAACGGTAAACACCAAAAGAACTTTGTTTGTATGTGGGAGATGGGTTGAAGAAAGAGTGGGGGTAGAAATGAGTGAGGCGCTGTAAGCTGGGTGACATCCCATGATGGGTAAATTTTATTTTGTGCTTGTTCAGAGCAGATCTCTTGATTTGGATGACAGTTGCCTCTGCTTATACTTGTTCCTCAGCTCTCCATGCCCATTCTCCCCTGTTTCCCCTTAAGTTTCATTTAATTTTAATTTAATTTAATTTGATACCGGGGATTGAACCCAGGGCCCTTAACCACTGACCACATCCCCAGCCCTTTTTTTTCAATATTGTATTTAGAGACAGGGTCTCACTGAGTGGCTTAGGGCCTCACTCAGTTGCTGAGGCTGGCTTTGAACTTGCCTCAGCCTCTGGAGCTGCTGGGATTACAAGCATGTGCCACCATTCCAGTCCCCGTTTTATCTTTAATTGATAACTGTTTTAATTAGCTTTATGGTGCTCTGACCAAAATGCCCAACAAGAACAACTTAGAGGAGGAAATGTTTATTTGGGGCACATGGTTTCATAGGTCTCAGTCCATGGACAGCTGACGCAGGACATCATGGCGGAAGGGCATGGTGGCCAGGAAGCAGAGAGGGAGGAAGGGGCCGCAGGAAAGATGAATCCTTCCAGGCCACACCCCCCGTGACCCATCTCCAGCAACACCCCATCTGCCTACAGTTATTACCCAGTCAGTCCATTCAACCTAGGGTGGACTGATTAGGTTACAGTTCTCATAATCTGATCATTTACCTCTGAATATTCCCATAGAAACACAAGAGCTTTGGGGGGACCCCATATCCAAACCATAATAGCAACTAATATTTTGTGTTTATATTTGGGGTGTAATATGTTTTGATTGCTGTATACATTGTGGAATGATAAAATTAGATTAACATCCATCACTTTAAATATTTATCATTTCTCTGTGGTGAGGATATTTAAGACCCGCTCTCTTAGCTATTTTGAGATATGTAATACATTATAATCAACTGTAGTCACCCTCCTGTGCCACAGATCCAGAACTCGTTCCTTCTGTCTCACTGAAACTTTGTACTATTTGACCAGCATCTCTTCTTTCCCTGTCCAGCCTCCTCCGCAGCTTCTGGTAACCACTATTTCTATGCTGTGCTTCCTAGGAGTTCAACTTTTTCAGATGAAAAGCATCAGTGAGGTGGTTTGCTATTTGTCTCTCTGGACCTGCATAATGTCTTCTGAGTTCACCCAGATTGTTACTTATATGTTGTAGATGGACACAATACCTTTATATTATTTTATTTATTTTTATGTGGTGCTGAGGATCAGACCCAGTGCCTCACACATGCTAGGCAAGCGCTCCATCACTGAGCCACAACCTGCCCAATTTCCTTCCTTTTTAAGGCTGAATAGCTTTCCATCATGTTATATCCATACTTTAAAAATCCATTTGTGCTTTGATGGGGACTTCAGTTGCCTCCCTGTCTTGGCAATGAACATGAGAGTATGTCTCTCTGACATACTGATTTCCATTCCTTTGGGCATATACCCAGAAGTGGGTTTGCCATATGAGAGCTCTATTTAGTTTTTTGAAGAAACTCCACAGTGTTTTCCAAAATGACTTTTTGATTTGCAATACCACCAATAGTGTGTAAGAGTTCTCTTTTCTCCTTAGCCTTTTTAAAAAAATAATAACCAATCCAACAGGTGTGACATGATATTTCATTGTGGTTTTAATTTACATTTCTCTAATGATTAGAGATGTTGAACATTTTTTCATATCTCTGTTAGCCACTTACACATCTTTTCTTTTGAGAAATGTCTATTCAGGCCTTTACCCTTTTCTTTTCTTTTCTTTTCTTTTCTTTTCTCTTCTCTTCTCTTCTCTTCTCTTCTCTTCTCTTCTCTTCTCACCTTTTCCCCTTCCTTCCTTCCTTCCTTCCTTCCTTCCTTCCTTCCTTCCTTCCTTTTCTTTCTCTTCTTTCTCTTCTTTCTTTTTTTCTTTTCTTTCTTTCATACTGGTGTTTGAATCCAGGGGCATTTAACCACTGAACCACATCCTCAGCCCTGTTTTATTCCTTATTTAAAGATAGGGTCTCACTGAGTTGCTTAGGGCCTCACTAAGTTGCTGAGGCTGGCTTTGAACTCAAGATCCTCCTGCCTCAGCCTCCAGAGCTGCTGGGATTACAGGTGGTACCACCACACCCAGCTTTACCCATTTTAAAAGGGTGATTTCTGAGTTGAGTGGTTAGAATTCCTTGCTCATTGTGGATATTTACCCCTCATCTGATAGTGTGGCGTGTAGCTACGTCTTCCCATTCCTTCCATCCATTGCTTCTTTTGCTGTGCAGAGGCTTTTTAATTTGGGGTGCCATCCCCTTCGTCTATTTTTAAATTCATTCCCTGTGTGTTTAGGGTCACATCCAAGAAATCACTGCCCAGACCAGCATCATGTAGCTTTCCTGCCGTGTTTTCTTCTAGTAGTTTTATAATTTCAGCCTAACACTTAGTCTTAATCCATTTTGAATTGCCTCTTGTGTAAGACTGGGATAAGGCTCCGGCTTCATTCTTCTGCCCAGGGATATCCAGTTTTCCCAGCACCAGTTACTGAAGAGACTGTCCTTCCCATTGTGTGTCCTTGGTACTTTTGTTACCAATGTGTGGGTTTATTTCTGGACTCTTTATCCTATCGTCTTGGTGGATATATCTGATTTTATGTCAATATCATGCTGTTTTGATGGCCACAGCTTTTTAATACATATTTTGGAATCTGGTAGTATGATACCTCCAGCCTTACTGTTTTTGCTCAAAATGGTTCTGGCAATATAGTGTCTTTTATGGGTTCCACATGAATCTTAGGATTTTCCCCCCATTTCTGTGAAAATGACATTGGAATTTTGATATTGTATTGAATTGGTAGGTTCCTTTGGCAGAATAGCTATTTTAACAATATTACTTCTTCCAACTCATGAACACAGGATTTTCTCCCCATTTTTAGTATCATCTTCAATTTCTTTAATCCGTGTTTTATAGTTTTTAGTGTGCAGATCTTTAACTCTTTGCTTTAGTTTACTGCTAAGTATTTTTATGCAGTTATACATGTAATTGTTTTATTTTTTTATCCAGATAGTTCGTTGTTTGTGTATAGAAATGCTGATGCTTTTGGTAAAGTTAATTTTATATCCTATAACTTTACTAAGTTTATATATCAGTTCTAACATTTTTTAGTGGAGTTCTTATGATGTTCCATATATAAATTAAGCCATCTGTAAGATAATGTGTATCTTATAGATATCAGTTTGTAAAGTCATCTACACAAGATCGGCTCAGTTTCCTCTCCTCTTTTCTGACCTAGGCATCTTTTCTTCCTTTCTCTTGTGTGATTAATGGCTCTGGTCTGGACTAGTCCAGTGCTATGACATCTCCCCTGCTTGTCACGGTGATGCTGGTGATGATGGTGATAATGGTAGTGATTCTAATGGGGGTAGTACAAGTCACAATCACAGGATAATGACACTGGTAATGCTGATGGAGGCAAAGTAGTGGTTAATGTATTTTTTTATAGTATGTATTTTTTATTAGTGCATTTCAATTGTGCAGAATGATGGGTTTCATTATAGCATATTCACACATGCACATAACATACTTTGATCACACCCCATTACCCTCCTTCACCCTCCGTGCCCCTCCCTCTGATCCATTCTCTTCTCTAATACTCTCCCTGTTACTTTGATGTCATCTCCCTACCCCACCACCCTGCCCCAGATTCCATATATGAGGGGAATCATGATCCAGGTTGATTTGGCTTAACACAATGATCTCTAGTTCCATCCAGTTTCCTACAAATGACAAGGCTAATATTTTTTAGAGTGTTTTCTCAAAGCCAGTTCTGAGCTATCTGTCTGTTGTCTATTGCTTTGCTTAGGACAGAACCTAAGATTCTTCTTTCACTGATTTTTGTTTTCTCATATACTGCATCAGAGCAACTCAACCTTCAAAACTCAGCTCCGTTTTGCTTCGTTGGCCATCTCCTTTGCTATCAGTGTAAGTCAAACTACCTATCTTTTTTACCTGTCCAAGTGCCAGAGACGTGTCCTGGGTGTACTACTTCCATTCTGGAATTTTTTTTTTTCTTTTGTATCCAGAGGCCCTTAACCACTAAGCACATCCCCAGCCCTTTTTTATATTTTATTTAGAGACAGGGTCTCACTGAGTTGCTTAGGGCCTTGCTAAATTGCTGAGACTGGCTTTGAACTTGCAATCCTCCTGCCTCGGCCTCCTGAGCTGCTGGGATTAGAGGCGTGCACCACCACACCTGGCGCCATTCTGGAATCTTATAACCAGTTCAACAACACGCAAGGTCATCTTCTAAAATCATGCCTTCCTCCCTTCCCAGAGCCTTCTTACAATAAAATCTGATTTCCGTGGCTTTTAGTCCCCACGTGCCCATCTTCCTGACGCTCTCCCCCTTATCCACTCTGCTGTGGTCATTCCATCACTGACCTCAGAATTCACCAGCTCTAGATGAGTATGCTACTGGGGGGGCTGCCTTGTGTTCTGGAATCTCATGTCTTAACAAGAAAAGGTTTCAAGCAAGAATTGAGGTGTAGTAAAAGTATAGCCAAGTTTCTTACAGGAGAAGGGAAAACATCCTCAAGAGAAGATGGTTCCCCTCAGAGAGGAGAGCCATGATCACTTCTTCGTGAGCTCCATTTTATTAGAATAGGAGGGAAGTTTCTAAAGAGTCCTGCCCTGGACCTCTTATGTTTTGAATGACAGTAGGATCTTGTCATATTTTTTAGTCTCTACTGCACATGTCTTTACCCATAAGTATCTAAGTGAGATCCACAGGGTGAACAATTTTATACTTATAGTGAGATCATGTTAAGGACCCAAAGGCCTTATCCTGGCCCATCCCAGTTTAATTTTTTTCCTTGGAACTTGCTTTCATGAACCTTGAGGCTGTTGAGCTGTCAAGCCTCCAGTTAGAAATGTGACAACCACATTTCTCTTGTCAAAAAGAGGGGTCTTGGACAGACACCCCTTAGCCCTAAGAATAACATGCTGTTTGTTGTAGACTATTATCTTAAGTCACAGCAGGGCCAGGATCACTTTGTGTAACTTGTTTCTTTAAAAATAGGTTGAAAGTTAGCACATAGGCCCGATCTGCATAATTAACCCCGTAATCTCCATGTTCCCACCACGCACATCTGCCTTTACTTATCAAGTTCTCCTAGAGTTTTCTGGATCCTTCTGTCTTAGCTCCTGTTGTCCAGATCTTAGCATAGCTTCTTCCCTTATTTCATTCTGGGCCCTTCTCAGTCTCAACTTCCTCAGGGAGGAAGGCCAACTTCCCCTGGCCATCCTCTGTTAGATAAGCAGCCATCTCTCACGTCCATCTGTCCCATTAGCCTGAGGAATTTTTCTTCATAGCACTTAACCATCTGTCATCATATATTACAAATTTTCATAATATACCTAGTGGGGAAATTTTCTTCTCTAGAATACCAACTTAATAAAGACAGGGACCTTCTGAATTCCTTAACCTCTGTTCACTTAGGATTAGAATACTGCTGGCCATGTGTTAGGGACTCCATGAATCCTGGTTGAAAGCATTAACCAGTGAGAAGCTTGTGTAATTCACAATAATCCTGATAGTTATAGTCTCCTCTTAACAGATGAGGAAACCGAGCCCTATAGAGATAAATTATATGCTAGACTTCTAAGAGAAAAGCTAGCACTTCCACTGTCTTAGGGAATTGGTTTTGAGTCTTAGGTTTGTAACTCATTTGAACTTCTCATTCAAAGCTCTGATTCTGGCAGGGCTCCTATGATATTTGCCCTGTAGTGCAATGCTTAGCATTGGTTGTGTGTAAGATGCCCTAAGTGGTGCACGGGGAGGATCCTGCCTTAGTCCGTTTATGCTCCTCTAATAGAAGAACTGAGACTGGTTAGTTTATAAAGAACAGAAATATACTGGCCCACATTACTGGAGGCTGGAAAGTCCAGTATTGAGGGGTTGTGATGTGCCGAGAGCCTTCTCCTTACGTGTCCTATGGCTAGAGGACAGAGGGCAGAAGAGCATCCGTGAGTCAGGGTGGAGGGACGCGCACGCCCCTTTCATGAACCTATTCCTGAGGTGAGGGCATTAACTCCCCATGCCCTCGTGGCCTGACCACTGCTCTTCAGGCCCTGTTGCATTGGAGGGTTAGGTTTTCAACACATGATATTTTTTTTTTGGCGGGGTTGGGGATGTGTTCACACCAGAGCAGTTACTGTTAAATCACCATGTGAATCGACTTTTTCCAAATATTGGAAACAGTATGTTGTAAATTTTTATTGTATTAACAGATTTATTGATAGTTTTTGTTATGTAATTCACCAATTTAAATGGTATAATTTGGTGATTTTAAGTATATTCACTGAGTTCTGCAACTGTTGCCACCTTCAATTTTAGAAGTTTCACCACCCTAGAAAGAAACTTCGTGCACATTACTAGTCACTGCGTATTTCTCCTAAGTCCCCCACACCCTGACTCCCCACCCCCTGCTTACCAGGCAGCCACTAATTTACTTTCTGTCTAGTCTGGGCATCTGGGCATTTCTTACAAATGGAATCAAACAGTGTATGGCCTTCTGTGTTAGACCTCTTTGACCTCAGTGTTATTTTTTCAGGGTTGTTCTATGTGGTAGGAGGACCAGTACTCCACAATGCACCACGGTGTAGATACACCACCCACCTGGACGTTCAGGTTGTTTCCACATTGGGGCTGTTCCAAGTAATGCTACCATATGTAATTGTGTGTGTGCTTTTGTGTGGATGTGTCTCAGTTCTCTTGGATATATGTACCTGGGAGTGGAATTGCCAAATCATAATGATATTTCTGTTTTTGGTTGGTTGGTTGTTTTTGGTACCAGGGATTGATCCCAGGGATGCTAAGCCACTGAGCCACATCCCCAGCCCATTTTGTATTTTATCTAGAGACAGGGTCTCACTGAGTTGCTTAGGGCCTCGCTAAGTTGCTAAGACCGGCTTTGAACTCATGATCCTCCAGCCTCAGCCTCCCAAGCTGCTGGGATTACAGGCCTGCGCCACTGCACCTGGCAGGGATTTCTGTGTTTTAACATTTTGAGGCATCATCAATTGGTGCTCCAAACTGGACGCACCATTTTAGATTCCCATCAGCAATGTGTGAGGCTTGCTATTTTTCCACTTCCTTGCCAGCACTTGTTATTGTCTGTCTTTTTTATTATTGTCTTTCTGTGTGTGTGGAAGTGAATTTATTTTTGCATTTCCTTTTTTTAACGGAGAAAGTAGATCCTCAGAGCTGTCAGCTGGGAAACTGTGGGGTATAAGTAGAATTTTGCCTTTTTTTGTGTGTGCTGCTTTTTTTTCCTTTTTTTTAAAGATAGCATCACTTTCCTTTTATTTCTCTTTTATTTTAAAGTGAAGTCATTCTAGTGACTTTTGAAGAAATGGCTTTAGTGAGATATAATTTACATCCCACACAATTCACCCTTTTAAAGTATATAATTCAATGGCTTTTAGTATAGAGTTGTGCCTCTGTCATGAAAATTTTCAAATATTTTTATTCCCTCAAGAGGAAAACTTGTTACCCTTAGCCACCATCCCCCAGTTCCCCTCCCTTGCCCAGCCCTAGACAACCACTAATTTACTTTCTATCCTTATAGATTTGCCTGTTCTGGATAGTTCACATATTTTAAAATCATGGTTCCTTTCCATTTATGGCAGAGTATATTGGTTTTTCTATGAGATTATCAAATGAATATTTTAAAACAAAAACTTCGTAAGCTTAAATAATATTAAATAAAAATAACAGAGGTGATGTATACAGAAAATGTAGAAATGGCCACAGAGATTGATGGTGGGCCAGAGAGCCAATATTCTTGTGGTTAACTGAAAATGGACAGTGTTTGGGAAATGGTGGCTGATAGATGGCATTGGACTAGACTGGTCGAGAAGAATGCTTCATCTCTGGTCTAGAATCATGCAAGCCCTGAGAGCCTCCTGGGACCCCACATCTGCAGCATCAGAGAGCATCTACCTCTTGGGAGTTGGGTGACTTTGCACATCAGTGCCTGCCTTGGCTAAGCAAGCCAAATGGGCATGGGTAATGAGGTCTGCTTCGTGGGTCCGCGGTAAGGAAAAGGTGATTGACACCTGAGAAGCATCTGGGACACTGCCTGCCACTCAGTGCTCATGAAATGTCAGCTGCTGGCCAATTTCAATGGTAGCCAAGAGGAAGATCTACCCTTTCCCAATTTGATCCCTCCATTGCCTGCTCCTTGCCCTTTGCTCACCTCCCAAGCAGAGGGTTTGGGTAGCAGCATACCTATCCCCCTTGCAGAGAGGAAAAGCTTCTTCAGCTCAGGGCATGGGAATAGCTGCATTTTCCTGCTTACACATCCCAGCCAGCTTTCAAGTTAGAAACACATTGTCCTTCATCAAGTTTACAAAACCACAGGTTCCTTTTTTATGTTTTTGCAAATTGCATCCAGTCAAACAGTGAGAGCCATGTTCAGTGGGAGCAGAGCACCTTTGGTATCAGTTTACCAAGCAACCCCAAGACATGGACACGTGTCCAACCCCAGTGTTGGAATGCATCAGCAGACCAGAAACATGATCAATGATTTTTTTTTTTTAAAACCGTTGTACAAGTAAAATGGAATTTTAAAGAACACTTCGAACGTGTTTTTCTTTGGTTGGATCAACCATATGTTAAAGTAAGTTTCACCTATGGCAACAGTTTTCATCTGAGGCTTATTATAGCTTAATAAAAGAGTGTGTGGGTGGCAAGCAGAATCTTGTGCAGAGCTGCTAGAAAATTGGGACTAATGGCTTTTGTCTTTTTGCCTTGTGATCTAAAATGGTTTGGTTTCTGCCTGGGTTGTGGATGAGTGAAGGTGAGCCGCCATTACTGCAAGACCTCAGTGAGGCTCTGAAGCTGTTCAGTGGAGCGGGGCATGCAGCAGGAGATGAGGGCCCAGGACCGGCTGCTTGGGCTCAATCCCAGCCCCACCACTGCTCGACAGCTGCGTGAATGTCATGAGCGTGGACCCCTCCATGCTTCACCTGAAACATGGTGGCCACGGTGCCCCATCTCATGAGTGTGGCTGGCCAAGTGGAAGTTTGCATGTGAAGCTTGTCCATGATGCTTGCCCTCAAGTCACCTCACCTGCCACTGTTGTTGTCACCATTACTGTTGCTTCCCCTCTCTTCCAGAGCCAGTGGAGTGTGACTCCTGTGGGTGAACCCCAGAGTGCCCTCAGGTTACCTGATCTTGTTCATTGCTTTGAACTCGGCCACACCAGCCTCTTCTGTTTCTGGAACACCCAGCTTGTTCCAGCCTCAGGGTCTTGGCATTGGCTGACCCTCCTGCCCAGCCTGTGGTTGCCCCTGCTCTTCATAGGGCAGCTCTCTGTGAGCCTGCGGGTCTTTCCCTAGTGGCTCTCCCTGCCTCTGATGTGCTGTCAATCTCACTGTTTCCTTCATGGCCTCCATCTGAATTATCCTGTTCACTCCTTTGATTCCTCATCTGGTGTCCATCTTCCCCACTGGACTGTAAGCTCCATGAAGGGTCCTCATGTGTCTTGTTCAAGGCCCTGTGGTCGCCACCTAGCTCAGGGCCCTGCACGTGGTGGCACTTCTTGAATATCTGTTGGATTTCGATGTGTAACTTGGGCTTCTAATTCAGTGTCTTAGTGGGATGGGACCAGATGCTCTGGATGAGTCTTGGGCCAGGAAGGCTCTGCATGCTGAACTTGCCGTGTTTCTTCTCCCCCACGTTCCCCTGAGCCATCAGGAGGAAGACAGAGAGGACAAGAGTGCCTGCTGATGGAAGTGATCAGAAGAGCTGAGGTCAGAGGAGCTGGTTTTCATGCCAGAATATGGGAGACCATTCCTCACCTTGGGTAAATTCAGACAGATAGTCGGCCTTTGTTGTCTAAGTAATCAATAGTCATGTCTGGGGAACCACTGGAATGGTTACAATGACAATTTTTACAGTGTCTCAATGGCAGTCATTGAAGGGGGAAGAATGTTCTCCTGGGGCATGCTGATCACCAGTTCCAGGCTGTTGTTTCGACTTACCCTCAAATTATTGGAGAGAGAGATAAAGAGTAATCTAATAAATATACCTATGATTAGCTGCTTATGAAAATAAATGCTATAAAGGAAAATTGGACTAGCAATTTCTGGTTTCTGTAAATGAGAATCACTGGTGGAGGCCCACTTTAGACTGAGTGATCAAACTAAATGACTGAGCCAGTCACAGTGGTGCTTGTCTGTAATCCCAGTGGCTGGGGAGGCTGAGGCAGGAGGATTGCAAGTTCAAAGCCAGCCTCAGCAACTCAGCGAGGCCCTAACAACTCAGTGAGACCCTGTCTCTAAATAAAATACAAAAAGGGCTGGAGATGTGGTTCAGTGGTTAAGTGGCCCTGAGTTCAATCCCTGGTACCCTCCTCCCCCAAAAAGACTGAATTCTGTAAAGAAGGTGAATGTGGTTTCCTAAGTTTGGCGTGCAAAGCAGATCTGATGGCCCTTACCCCAGATTCCTTCCCCCTCCATTACTGACCCGGGGTGGAGGGATCCTCATGGATTCTTTAAGCACACAGTTCATTTTTCTCCTTGTCACATGTTAGAGCACGCTCAGTTCTCTCCTTGCCCCAGTGTCTATCCCTCTTTGCTGCCTCTTCCTCCATCAATAGGGATGAGCATCTGAGGTCTGAAGTCATGCAAGATACTTGGATCTCCTGGATGGCCAACTGCCAGAGCCCCTAAATGAGAAACAAAATTATCTTGGGAGGGAGGAAGAACAATGGTAGCTCTGGGTCACATGCTCGGCAGGCTTGCCTACAGTATCCTGGAAGCTTCCAGAACAGATCCTAGTGCTGCTTGGAATCACATGGGAAGGTGAATGTTTTGGCAAGTGGCTGCCCCTTCTTCTTTCACCCAGCTTCAGACATGGGAGGGCCACACCACACACATCCGAAGCAGTTGTGCTTATTAAAAGCAGTTGAGATTTATAAAGTGAGAGTGAGCAGGGACGGAGCCAGAGAACAGCCAGGAGCTGCACTGGAGAAAGGCTGGTGTGTGTCATGGAGAATGATGGAAGCCCCTTCTGGATTTGATACCAGAGGTATGAGGGGTCCCAGAAAGGCTCGAAGCACAGGGTGACTGGCACTGAGACTATCTCACTCCAGTCAGAATGGTGATTATCAAGAATACAAGCAACATTAAATGTTGGCAAGGATGTGAGGAAAAGATTCACTCAGACATTCCTGGTGGGACTGCAAACTGGTGCAGCCACTCTGGAAAGCAGTATGGACATTGCTCAGAAAACCTGGAATAGAACCACCATTTGATTCAGCTATCCCACTACTCAGTTTATTCCCAAAGGACTTAAAATCGGCACACTACAGTGACACAGCCACATCAATGTTTATAGTTGCTCAGTTCACAAGAGCTAAGCTATGGAACCAACCTAGGTGCCCTTCAACAGATGAATGGATAAAGAAAATGTGGATATATACACAATGGAATATTACTTATCCATAAGGAAGAATGAAATTATGACATTTCCTGGTAAATGGTAGAACTGGAGACTATCATGCTAAATGAAAAAGCCAATCTCAAGAAGCAGAGGTTGAATGTTCTTCTCTCTGATATGTGGATGCTAATGCACATAAACAGGGTGAGGAGAGGGAAAAATAAATGTGCATTGGATGAGACAAAGGGGAATGAAGGGAAAGGAGGGATATGGGAATAGGAAAGACAGTGGAATGAATGGACATCACTTTCCCATGTTCATATATGAATACACGACCAGTGAGGCTCCACACCATGTACAACCACAAGAATGGGAAGTTACACTCCATGCATGTATGATGTGTCAGAATACACGCTACTGCCATGGATAATGAAGAAGAACAAATTAAAAAAAAAAAAGAAGGCTTCTTCTGGCCAAGAGATGGAGGATGGTTTTGTGGAAGACAAGTTTCAACAAGGAGACATGGAAGGAGCACGCAATTTCCAGG
Organism: Glaucomys volans; assembly: GCA_020662805.1. NCBI lineage: Eukaryota > Metazoa > Chordata > Mammalia > Rodentia > Sciuridae > Glaucomys > Glaucomys volans. The sequence goes on along the minus strand of JAJEJO010004853.1, from coordinate 22,172 downwards.
TGTGAAATGATGGGGTTTCAGATGCACAGTGGTCAAAGAAGTAGAGTGAGTGGCTGAGCTGGCGAACAGTTAGATCAGGGATGTCGGCCTGGATGCAGAACTAGGGTCACTGGAGTGTATGACCTCTAAAGTCCCTCACCAGACTGCAGGTGTGTAAAGCCTTATTGAAAAGATTCACAGTGGTCAGACTTGGATGCTGGGTGTAAACTACCTTAGGATTCTACCCGTTTCTTCTAGATGACATGATCAGATTTCCTTTATCCATTCATCTGTCATTTGTAGCAACAGGGATGGAAGATTACGTTAAGTGGAAGAAGTCTGGCACAGAAAGTCAAATTCGTATTCTCACTTGTGTTGAAAGCTAGAAAATTGATCTCATAGGGAGAGATGGAGAGAGGACGGGGAACGGCTGTAGCACGGGAGGATATCTGTGGTGGACACAATGAAGTGTTTATTTCCCAATAGCTAGGAGAGAGGATTTGGAATGCTCACAACCCAAAGGAATGATAAAGATCCAAGGTGGTGGGTATGAAGTTACCTCGTCTGATGATCACACATTACATACATGTATTGAAATATCACTCTATAACCCATAAATCTGCATGATTATTATGTCATTTTAAACAAAAAAAAGTTTTAAAAAAAGAGTGCCAGAGGTATGAGCAATCTTATTGACATGATCAAAATCTTGTAGAACTCGAGTGGAGTAACTCAGTAAACTTACTAAAACATCAGCTCGTACACGTAGAATGGGGGGGTGAGTCTTGTGATATGCAAAATGCATGCACTTCTGTAAAATTTTTAAAAAGGGGGTCCCCATGGTCCAAAGAAGATTAAAAACCACTGAGTTACTGTAGGTGTTGGATTAAGGTATGGTGGTTAATTTAACGTGTCAGTTTGGTGAGGCTGTGGTACCCACTTGTTTTAATGGTCAAAGACTTTTCTAGATGTTTCTGGAGGGTATTCTTTTTGGGGGGGTGGGTACCGGGGATTGAACTCAGGGACACTCGACCACTGAGCCACACCCCCAGCCCTATTTCGTATTTTATTTAGAGACAGGGTCTCACTGAGTTGCTTAGGGCCTCGCTCAGTTGCTGAGGCTGGCTTTGAACTGGAGATCCTCCTGCCTCAGCCTCCCCAGCCACTGGGATTACAGGCTTGCACTACTGCACCCAGATGGCTTCTTGTTTTTATAAACAAAATTGGTGAGAGGGTTACAATTAAATGCATCTTGAGTAGGCAACAAGCAATACCTGCCACAAGATGACTAAAAGCCATGTACTCTCCCTCCCTTTCTCTCTCTCTCTCTCTCTTATTTATTTATTTATTTATTTATTTATTTATTTATTTATTTATTTATTTTTGGTGCCAGGAATTGAGCCCAGGGGGCTAATCCACTGAGCCACATCCCCAGTCCTTTGGATTTTTTAATTGAAGAAAGGATCTCACTGAGTCACAGGTGTGCACCCATGCCTGGCTGTGAGGGTATTCATTTTTTTTGAAATACCTATAAAAATATTTATTAATTAAAAGATACAATTGCCTTTGCTTATGGTGCAACTTCTTTTTTCTTAGGGTATTCTTCAGATATGACTGACATTTATCATCAGTTAGCTTTAAGTAAAACCTATTTCCCTCTGGAATGTGGGCACACCTCATTTCGATCAGTTGAAGATCCTAAAGGGAAAGAAAGAGGGTCCCCCAAGAAAGAAGGGCCCGGCCTCTGGGCTGAGCAGAGTCCCTGCCTGAGTCTCCAGGCCGCAGAAGCCGTGCGTACGGAACCCTCGGCTTCCTCGCCTGCCCCGCGGATTCCAGGCTTGCCAGCCCTGAGGAGCACATGAGCCAATTCTTTAAATAAATCTCTTTCTCCGTCTCCTGTTGGCTTGGTTTCTTTGGGAAACACTGGCTGCTACACAAAGGAAAATGAAATTCTTAGGTTGCTTGGATTTACTAAGGCGCATTCTGGTCGACTCTGCTCAGGTGCGTCATGGGTGGCCGTTTGCACATCAGGCAGCCCCGTCATTATGGAATACATCGGGCAGAAACCGTGGGGATCCTGGATCTGCTCCTTGCGCAGGTCCAGACCCAGGTCCAGTGCACCGTGGGAGGGAGCAGGCTGTGCAGCCTGGCTCGTGATGGGAGGAGGGCAGAGGCACACCAGCCCACTGGCTGCTGTTTGGTGCCGAGGGACTCAAGGGACTGTGGCCCGCAGAACTCAGCCACCCTCTCTTGGCTTTTGATCTGGGTGTGTGTTTTGAAAGCAAGCAATCCAGTGGTAGTCAGCCATGGTGCTGGATTTTGTGACGGGTTGGCCAGAAGCCAATGGTCTTGACAGCCGTCCCCCCGGGAGCTCTGGCTCTCATCCCAGCTCAGGCTCATGAGTCCATCTTGCAGCTTTGCACTTGGGAGGCTTAGGGTGTCTTCCGGTGTTTGCCACACTACTCAAGGATGGCCCTGCCCTGATGGAGGGATGGCAGGAAGGAAATCCAGCCAGGCATTTCCAGGGAGAACACTCAGAAGCATGGAAACCTCTTACACAAAACAGACTGGGGTGTAGGTTCACCTTGGACTTCAAGGACTCAGTGTTTTTTGTTTGTTTGTTTGTTTGTTTGTTTTTTGGTACTGGGATTGAACCCAGGGGCGCTTAACCACAGAGCCACATCCTCAACACTTTTTATTTTTTATTTAGAGACAGGATCTTGCTGAGTTGCTAAGTGCCTGGCTAAATTGCTGAGGCTGGCTTTGACCTCGAGATCCTCCTGCCTCAGCCTCCTGAGCTGCTGGGATTACAGGTATGCACCACCACATCTGGCTGACCCAGTCTTTTTTGAAAACCTATTATGTGTGAATAATTGGGTTGGCCCATAGAAGGCTTTTGAAGGTATTGCCAGTCCTTATTCTCTCTCTTCATTTATTTATTTTTTTTGGTAATGGTGATTGAAACTAGGGGTGCTTAACCACTGAACCACATCCCCAACCCTTTTTATTTTCAGACAGGTCTTACTGAGTTGCTTAGGGCTTCGCTAAGTTGCTTAGTTTGGCCTCAAACTTGTGATCCTCCTGAGCTGCTAGGATTACAGGCATGCACTGCTCTGCGTGGCCTAGTCCATATTCTTGCTGTGCTACCAGAAAGAACAAAAAAAGAGAGCACATCTCCCTTGTGAAAACTGGTACCAGGTTCTATTTTAAAACCCAGAAAGGAAGCACAGTTTTCCTATCTGGTTAACATATCAAGGATTTCACAGCTATAGTGCCTGAGAAGGTCGTGGATGGAGCCCCTCCTGTGGTCACATGTTGGTGCTGAGTGCTGTCTGGCTTCTGGGAGTATTTGGAGAAGGTCACAGAAGAGTTTGCTGGGAAGATGGTTTAGATTCTGTGTAGTCTCTGCTATTTCCTGGCTCTTCAACCTTTTGCAAGTTCTTACTCCGTCTTAGAGTCTTTGTTCCCTCATCTGGAAACTCCTTTTCTTCACACTGTAGTGCAAGGATCAGAGGAAATCGTGACCAGCCAGAGAACTTGCATGGAGTACCGTGTGCTGAGCATGGGGGCCATTTTAACCGTCCAAGAAATGCGCCGGATCTTGGTTCAGTTCCATCACAGGAGGGAAGTGGGCTTGGGGCGGGTCCCTGCAGCTGTGTGCGTGTGACTGTGTGTGTGCATCCAGAGTCAGGTGCCGAGGGCAGGTGGTGTCGTCAGGAGGCTCATCAGGCCGTTGGGGGGGGTGGCGCAGCAGCACGTGCCCCTCCTTGTTCTTCTTGAGCGTGGCAGAGGTCTGCTTGGAAACAGGTCTTTAAAATACTGCCGTGCCCACCCACCCATTTCTGCTGTACACTGTGGGGTCCTGCCCATCGTTTTCTCCAGACTCCCCTCAGAATTCCTCAGAGGACATGTTTTCCCCGGCTTCACCCCCACACCCTTCTGGTCTCTCCTCCTCTGTCGCCACTCTCCCTCAGGGCAGCTTCTCAAGGTCTATAAACAAGTCCCCAGAGAATGCAGACCCTCTTCCAGCCTCGGACCTCAGAGACAGGGTGCTGGGGGGTGATGGAGAAGCCTGCTGGGCGAAGCCAGACGTGGATCTGTGCAGCGAGGAAGGACATTGGTGTCTGTCTTGTCACATGGACAGCTCTACGCCAGGCTACTGCGGGGGAGAAAGGAATTCCCCCTTTCCCTCTCTGAAGGTCTGTCTTTCAATCTGCTGAAACGAAGGGACAGCGACAGAACAGCAGGAGAAAACCAGCCAGTTTTTAAACAGGCACATGTGCGCAGGGGACATGCGACATCAGCAACTGGAGTTCATCAGATGGTTGAGGCTTAGACATCTCCTTCCTAGGGGAGAGGGAGTTGGGGGTGTGGTGGAGGTGATTTGCAGGGTTAGTAAATGACACTTAGAAGCAGACAAATGTCCCAGAGAAGAGGCAGCATCCTGGGATGAAGTTCCTCTGGGCTCTGGACGTGGTGTTTGATTTTCAGTCTCTTCCTCTGCAGTGTGATTTTAACCTCTCTCTCTTTTTTTTTTTTTTTTTTTTTGGGTATGGGGGCTTGACCCCGGGGCACTCCACCACTGAGCCACATCCCCAGCCCTATTTTGTATTTTATTTAGAGACAGGGTCTCACTGAGTTGCTTAGGGCCTCACTAAGTTGCTGAGGCTGGCTTTGAACTCGAGATCCTCCTGACTCAGCCTCCCAAGTGCTGGGATTACAGGAGTGCACCACCATGCCCGGCTTAACCTCTCTTTGCTAAGGAAATGTCAGCAAGAAGATTGGTAGCCTGTTGTGTTCCTCTTTGTCAGATCTGGTGTTCCAGTAGATAAAGAGAGTCCTGGGGAAGTCCTTCCCCACTTTGGAAGAGAAAGAGGATAAAAAAGGACCAAGGGATGGGGATCAGGGAAAGAGGAGGGAGACCTGGGCTCTGAGGCCTTCAATCTGTTCAGCTTGTGAAGCACCACACTTTTTAAAAAATTTTATTTTTAATTTTTTAAAAAATTTGTTCTTTTTACAGATACATGAGAGTAGAACGTATTTTGACACATCCTACATACATGGAGTATGTAGTTCCAACTTCTTGTGGTTGTACATGGTGTGGCGTCTCACTGGTCGTGTATTCATACGTGAACATGGGAAAGTGATGTCCATTCATTCCATGTCTTTCCTATTCCCATCCCCTCCCTTCCTTTCCTTCCCTTTCGTCTGATCCAATGAACTTCCATTCTTCCCTTCCCCTCGTTGTGCGTTAGCATCTGCAGCTCAATTCACAATAGCAAAGCTACAGAACCAGCCTAGATGCCCTTCAACAGATGATGGATAAAGAAAATATGGTACATATACACTGTAGAATATTACTCAGCCTGAAAGAATGAAATGATGACATTCGCCAGTAAATGGATGGAACCGGGGACTGTCATGCTAAGTGACATGAGCCAACACCACACTTTCAGATCATCATTGACTGAGGCCCCCACACTGCAGATCAGTCTCCCTCAGTGCTATGGGAATCCATGGTAAGGGCCACCAGCTCCACCTGTGAAAGACCTCGCAAGCCTCTGAGAACCAGTGCGTTAGTACCGCAGCACGAAGCCGCTGGCTGTGAATTAGGAAGGAGACAGACGTCCCATGTGTCTGGAATATCAGAAGCTGGGAGGCAGAACTTGGACCATGAGCTGGCTGGGTGCTCTGGGCTGTTGTGCACAGAGCGCCTCCCTCCCTGGCTGCAGATGCCTCCACACACCTGCCCATTGCTTTGCACACAGTTGTTCCCTTGACTGCAGGGGGAGTGTGTGAGATCTGTGGGTCGCCCTCGGCGGGCATCCCTGTCCCCTGGTTTATCCTGGCAGTGTCGCCTGTGTTCAGAAAGCATAGCATTTCATGCTCTGTCCCTGGTTTCTCGGCCAACCATTTTGGGCTGCAGGGGGTAGAATCCCAATGGCAGCGACTGATACACCTAAGGATACTGGGTTGTGTGGCTTAGGCGGGGATGGATGTGGCGCTGCTTCAGGCTGGAGCACAGAGGCCGCTGACTTTAGCAGGGTCTCCCCATGCTGTGGATCTGCCTGTCTCTTTCTCTGCCTCTGACCCTCTCTCTGTTCTCCTCATGGTGTGTTCCTGTTCAGAAAGGCCTGTTGGGGGAGAAGGGCCCTCAGCAACGCAAGGCCCTGGCACCTCAGGGAAAGAGAGATGTCCTTCTCCACTCATTCCTGCAAACCTCTTGACATGTGCCATACCTGAGCTCTCCAGCCAGGAAGGTGGACGATGCTGATTGTCCAATCGTGACTTCTTAAGACTGGAATGGGAGGTGCCCAGTCTCCTCAAACCCCAGACTGAAAGCCGGAAAAGTGGATCCCCAAATGAAAACTTGGGTGCTGTTAGAATGAATTGGAATGAATCTGGAGGCAACTTAGAGATCAGATGCACAGCTGGGCACAGTGTGGCATGCCTGTAATCCCAGCAGCTCTGGAGGCTGAAGCAGGAGGATGGCACATTTGAGGCCAGACTCAGCAACTCAGTGAGGCCCTAAGCAACTCAGCAAGACCCTACCTGCCTCTAAATAAAATATTAAAAAGGGCTGGGATATGGCTCAGTGGTTAAGCACCCCTGGGTTCAA
>JAJEJO010004853.1:0-15474 GCA_020662805.1 Glaucomys volans | reverse complement strand
GCTGGTTTTTGATTTTGCTTAGTTGTTGTTGTTAATATCTTCTTTGCTGAGGAGTCTCGATCAAAAAGAAAACTGATAGCATCTATCTGCTTATAAAAATGTTCAAAAAAACATTTTATCACACGATTTAGATGGGTAAGCCCCTAGGAGGCGACTGCCACTTGCCCAAGGTCACAAGCAGAACGGGGGAAGTCTTCATCTTGCATGGATTTAGACTTCAGCCAGTGCAACCCGTGTGTCTTGCCTAAAAGAAGGAGGAGCTGTGTTAACTCAGGACAGATGGTGCTTAGTGTCGGCCACACATCGAGACTGTTGGCCCCAGGCTCCAGGGTCAAGCAGAAGGTAAGACAGATTTGCTCCCATATGGGATGGGCACCACGAGAGGTTAGGACGCTGTGACTTCAGAGCGAAGCTGCAGAATGATGCTGAGCAGGCAGGTCTTGTTCTTGGTCAGTTTAGCAGGCTTTTCACAGCAGGGCGGTACCACTCACCGAACGCTTTCACACACCTCTGCTCACTTGATCCTCACAGCCAGCCGTCATCTGCAATCACGCCTGTTTATCCCCAGAGACTGAGTCGAGATCACAAAGCTTTACTAGGTTGGGACCAACGCTTGAGAATCCCTTTGACTCCAATCCAGGATCTTCCCACCATCGCCTAATTACTTGCCCCATCTTCTCAGTTACCACAGTGTGAGTTTCAGAATTAAAATGTCCATGTTCTAGGGTCAGCTTCCCTGTCTATCCATGTGGGTCCCCGTCAGTCCTCCTCAGCCATCATTGATCCCCTTCTTTCAAAATCTCTGGAGCACGTTCACACGTGCCCAGCAGGTAGAGTGTTTTTGACCTATCATACATAGATGGGATATACCTTCCCACTCTCGTGGTTGTACATGGTGTGGAGTTTCACTGGTCGTGTGTTCATATGTGAATGTAAGAAAGTTCTGTTTGATTCATTCAGTAATTTAAAAAATGTTTTATTTTAAAATAATTTCACAGATAGTTGTAATAATAGAGAGTTCTATCTACCATCTCCCAGCCTCCCTGTGGGTCATGTCTTACCAAGTCATTGCACAGTGGTCAACATGGGGAAACCGACATTGAGGCAGTCCTGTTGACTAAGTTACAGATCATTCCAAATTCAGCAGCCTTCCCACTGAAGGGTTTTTTTCTGGTCCTGGATCCCATCCAGGATCTCACGCTGCATTTGGTTGTCACATCTCCTTATAGTCTCTTCCCCCATCTGTGACTCTGCCTCCGTCTTTGTCTTTCTTGACATGTTGGAGAAGAGCTGGTCAGCGTTGAGCAGGAGGTCCTTCCGTCTGTGTTTTTCTGGTATGTTTGCATGATTGGGTTGAGGTGTGCCTTCTTGACAAGAAGGCCCAGAAGCCATGCTGGACCCTCCTCAGTGCGCCCATCAGGGGGCACGTGATATGGCTGTGGCTGGTTATGGATGATGCTGATTGACATGCCTGGTTATGGATGATGCTGATTGTAATCACTGGCTTAGAGTACCGCCTGCCATGCTGCTCCGGTGTAAAGGGACTCTTTTCACTTTGTAATGAATATGTAGCTCACAGGGAGACTTTTCAGGCTCTGCAAATATCCTCTTTTTTCTCCATACTTTTGATCCAGTCTGCCCATCTGAGCCTCCATTTATGACTTTTGCTTGCAACAATTTATTACGGTGCTGTTTACCTAATAAACTTAACTAAAATTTTCATACAAATAGACTTGTGCATATGTGTGTGTACCTGCTCATTCATATACACACATGTACTGTTTATGGTATATGTATTTTATATTGTATGTACGTATGTTCTGTCCCTCAGATGTCATGTTATGTGTGTAATGTAGCGTTAATTACCCTGTGATAAACCAGAGGGGAGCTGGGAAATGGGGATCTAGAATCTACTATTTTTGCAACTGTCTATAAATCTAAACTTATTTCAAATATATTTTTTCCATTTTCTTGTTTTTCTTCCATTGTGTGCTTATTTTTACTCATTTACAATAATAGTTCATGATCGATTTTATAAATACCTTATTTTAAAAAAAACCACGGGGATGATTTTGTTGGAAACCTGTCACTGTCTTGTAGAATTGACAGGGGGCTGGAGACTTGAGTTTGGAATGCAGGCAGGAACTATGGGAAGTCCGTGGTCTTGGATGAAGACCCATGGAAAAAGCAACTTTCTGCTTTCCATTGTCCACTAGAGTCAAGTTCAACCCCGCCCATGTCACATGGTGCTATATCTTAAGTATTCCCTCCTGTTTCTGTGTTCCTGAGTACCCTTTTTAATGCCTGTATAATATCTCACATGCTACAGCTGTTGTTCAGGTTGTCACACATTTAATAGAGGACCTGTTAGCACATTATGTCCCATAATCCCATTTACAGAACTTCAATAAGTTTATATTGAGCAACAAAGATACCACTTATGGTAACTTTGAAACAAATACTTGTGTCTATTCTTTTGAAAAAAGTAATAGGTGAATAATTAGTGATTGTTTTTCATTAATACAATTAATAGTGATTATATTAATATTATTTCATTATTTTCATTATTAATACTATTACATTATTTTTATCTTTAAAAGTATTCAAGATTAAGCTCTAGATTACGACTTCCAACCTATGTTAGTGCACCTATGTGCACCTGGAAATATTTGCAGAATTGAAAACTTGGGATGAAATGGGTTAATGAATATCTTCATGCTCAGTGTTCTTGAAATTTGCTTCTACCTGGAATTATGTAGAAAGTTTTGGAAATACTTGTATCTGGGTCCCACCCTCCAGAAATTCTGATATAATAGCTGTGGGTGTGACTTGGGCATGGAGCTTTTTAAAAGGTCTCCGGATAGTCTAGTGTGTCCCCAGGGCTGAGATCCACAGGGCTGGAAGTCTGTATGACCTGAGTTGTGTTTTCCTGTATTTGCTGTTTCCTGGTGCTGGAGAGACGGCTCTGGTTTTCTGTCCTCTGGACCTAAGCGAGCAGACGTTTGTGCTCAGAGGTGGTCCTGCACAGGCAGCCCAAGATCACTTCAGGGTGCAGAGCGAGTGTCCCCCATCTGAAAATCCCTAATTCAAAACTTTTTGAGCATTGGCCTGATGCCACTGGTGGAAAATTCCACACCATGAAATCTTGTTTCATGCATAAAATTATTTCAAGTGTTACACAGAGTTAATTGCAGGCTATGTGAATAAGGTGTATATGGAATTTAAGTAAATTTTTTCCTTGGGTTGCCTTCCCAGGGTATCCCATAGCGTATATACAGACATGCCAAAATCTGTAAAATAGTTCAAAATCCAAAACACCTGCAAGCATTGTGGGTAAGGGATACTCAACCTGTACTCTCACTTCCTGCTTCTCAGACTGAGGCAAGATCTTTTTTCTTCCCAGTGCCTTATTTTTTTTTCATCTATGAAATAGATATATAGTATCCCTCTCCTATTATCATGGGTGACTCAAAACCAAAATGCAGGCTCTGTACGTGGCTGTTTGGTGTGATCATTTGGGAGAACCATTGGCCAGTATCTGATAAAAAGGGAGATTCGTGTTCCCCGCCCTCTAAAAGTTCTTCAGGCACATGACAGTAGTTACATTTTTGGATTGACCACCATGTGAGGACTCTCTAAGGCTGCTTATTTAAGAAGTCATGGTGCCATCTTGGTGATGGTTCTCTGAGGCTGGACTGGAGAGGGAGCATGGAAGGACAAGGAGCTTCTCTTGTCCCTGGGCGCTGACCACTCAGCACTGGGTGGATTCCTTACTAGTGGTCTCATTTGAATTTGTTTGTTTTCCCTCTTATTTAATTTCACCTCTGTTTTGGGCTTTGCCTCTCCACCTGATACTGTAGTTTGAATTATGTATGTTGCATCCTAAGCATTTGCTCACAAATGCCACATTTCCAAGTGAAAATTGGAATGAGTTTAAGTCACGGAGTGAGTGAGCGAATGATAAAGCCAGGATTAGAACTGAGTTGTTTCAACATTGGATGCAACTCATTTTAAAAATTCTTTTTAGTTACATATAACATGAGGATACATTCTGACATAATCACAAAAGCATGGAATATATTTTGCTCTGATTCAGTGCCCAGTATTTTCCCTTCCCCCTTCCCTCTCTTCTGATCTTTCTGCAATTTATTTATGTTTTTTTCTTTTTTACATTATGTCTTGTGGATATACTTGGTGTTGGGATTCACTGTGGATTATTTCTATATGTACATGTGAAAGTCTGATCAGATTCATTCCACTGCTCTTCCCTCCTTCCTCCTCCTCAATCCCTTTCCTCTACTGATCTTTCCTCAATTTTGATAAAATTCCTCCCCCTTTTTTTGTTTCTCTCTCTCTCTTTCTTCCTCTCCCCTTATTTTGGATTAGCTTCTGACTATCAGTGAAAACATTAAGCCTTTGGTTTGGGGGGAATTGGCTTATTTCACTTAGTATGATAGTCTTCAGTTCCATCCATTTACTGGCAAACACCATAATTTCATTCTTATTTATGGCTCAGTAATATTCCATCGAGTATATAGACCACATTTTCTTGATCCATTCATCTATTGAAAGGCACCTAGTTTTGTTCCATAGCTTAGCTATTGTGAATTGAACTACTGTAAAATTGATGTGGCTGCATCACAGAAGTATGCGAGATACAACTCTTTTTAAATTCTAAAGCTCTTCATTAATTACAAATAATAGCTGCCCTTACTGAGCATTTTCCATTTACTAGGTATTTATGCTGAACATTTTACTGGGTTTATTTAATTCCCACCATTTAATCCTCAAAAGGTAGTTTGGGTTTGAAATAAGTGTTCATCCTAGAAATAAGGAAATGTAATAAAAGGAATTTATCCCATTTTTACCATGTTCCAGTCACTGTTTGAAGAGTCTTATTTGAACTCATTTACTATTTACTTATTTGCTTAGAGAGAGAAGATCGGTAACTTCTCCATTGCCACACAACCTGTGAAAGCAGAGTTGGGTATTAAATCCAGGGTAGTCTGAGGTCCAGGTCAGTTTGCTCAGTCATCGCATTTGATTACTTTGCTGAAAAGCTGAGTGTTCAAATGCAGAGACAGGTGAGGTTTCGCCTCATGTTGGGCTCGATTAGCAAGCAGCGCCTAGGTATAGAGGGACCCCAGGAGCAGAGTCTGGTCCCCGTCCAGGGCATGCCGGTCTCTTCACGGCACAGTGCCTCCAGTGCAGGGTAAACTCAGTGCTTTGTGAAGTTAGGTTCATGAACAAAAAGACCAAATACAACAGTCTTTTGCTAATAAAGTAAACAAAGTGAATGAAGGTCCCTTTTTGTTTTTGTTTTTGTTTTTCCATATCGTGGATTGAACTCAGGGGCACTTAGCCACTGAACCACATCCCTATTCTATTTGAAGACAGGGTCTGACTGAGTTGCTTAGGGCCTCGCTCAGTTGCTGAGGCTGGCCCTGAACTTGCTATCCTCCTTCCTCAGCCTCCTAAGCCACTGGGATGACAGGCATGCATCACCATGTCTGGCTCCCTGTTGATTTTTTGATTCTAGAGAAAAGTGGACCCTTCAGGCAAATTAGCTTAGATTCTGTGGTCCCAGAGCTGCCGTTCAGCCTGGCCATGCTGTGTGATGCCACCCAGGGCCTCCTTCCTCGTCATTTGTAGTGAAGCCACTTCTTCTGAGCGGCTGCTGGCTGGGTTGTGTAAATGCTACTCCAGCTCTGTGATTTACTCTGGCATGGTTAATGATGGAGTCATTTGTTCATTCTCCGCTGGAACACCCACATTTCCGCAGCTCTGCACGGAGCCCGAGTCTGCATTCTGTACTGCCCTAATTTCCCCAGCAAGGAAATCTTTCCAAAGAACGAATGCCCAGCTCTGTCGCAGGTGCTCCTTTCCTGAGCCCATTTCCTCAGGCCACCGAACTCCTGTGAGCTGACCTCCCATCCCGTCTCACGCAGGCTTCCTGGAGCATCCTGCGCAGTGGGCCTGTCAGCATGGCGCGGGCCAGCCTCCGTCAACACCGGTTTCCATGTGTCTTGGGAAGCCGATGAGGGGAAATGATGGATGCTGAGATGGGTTTTGACAGCTCTCTAATTTTCTCTCTAATTGAAAGCTGTTCTTGGAGGTGCTGCTCACTGCAAATCCAGCGTCCAAACCCCCTCGGAGCTGGGGCAGCCATGGGCATCGCAGACTCTGGCTTCCAGAGGAGGAGGAGGAGGAAGACATGTAGGATACGCAGTCTAGCAAAAACTGGACTCTCACTTGGGGAAGGAGAGGCAGTCGCTCCTCTGTGTTGGGAATGGGTTAGCTGGCATTCACCTTTGCTTCTCAGTGCTAGGTCAGCAGTGAGGTGAATCTAAAATTAAAAAAAAAAAAAATTAAAGGGCGGGTAGAACCTGTACTCCTTTTCCTAAGTGGTGACTGTTGGCTTTCCAAATGCCTTCCAGATGGGCAAAGGACACGAGCAGAGTCTGGAGGAGCCAAACCCACATGGCAAGTCAGGAGTTTGAAAGTTCAGCCCATCACACTGTGTGCACTGCAAACCAAAGAAGAAATTTCATGCCACTTTGCCTATTAAATTAGCAAAGGTTTTTGGAGGGAGGAGGGAATTCATCTGTTTTCAAGTGGTCAGTGATAAAGCTCAGCACTGGGAGATGGGCATTTTTATACAGTGCTGTTAGGGACATGTGTTGTAGGAACAAAGCTAATGGCAAAATGTTCTCAAAAGGCTAAAAACGGTGGCCCACATCTGTAATCCCAGTAACTTGAGAGGCCGAGGCAGGAGGGTCTTGAGTTCAGAGCCAGCCTCAGCAACTTAGTGAGGTCCTGTCTCTAAATAAAATATAAAAAGGGTTGGAGATGTAACTCAGTGGTTTAACCTCCCTGGGTTCAATCCCTGGTACAGAAAAAAAAAAAAAGGCTAAAAATGATCAATTTTGTTTATTCAATAATGTTCCTTTCAGGAATCCTTACTAAGGAAATAATCTTAAGAAGAAAAAATGATTTCACTCAGGTATTTATAACAATGTTACATTTTTATAATTGCAAATTAGAAACAATATAACTATCTAGCAGGAAGTCTATAAAACATTCTAGCAATGGGCAACAGGAATATTAATATATTGAAATAATGTAGTCAGTAAAAGTGATGATTTCAAAGATTTTTATGATTTAGGGAAAGTTTATGTCATATTGAAAAATGAATGTTGTGTATTCAGTTTGTACCCTGATTTAAAAAAAATGTAGAAAGAAATAGGAACAAAATATGCCAAAATGTTAATGGTGGCTGCACACTTGCGTGGTGGGATTTTCTCCCTGTTCATGTATTCCCCCAGTACCAGGGACTGAACCCAAGAATGCTAGACCACTGAGCCACATCCCAGCCCTTTTGTATAATATATTTAGAGACAGGGTCTCTCTGAGTTGCTTAGGGCCTTGCTAAGTTGCTGAGGCTGGCTTTGAACTCGCGATCCTCCAGCCTCAGCCTCTGGAGCTGCTGGGATTCTAGGTGTGTGCCACCATGCCCAACCTGATTGTGTGTGTGTGTGTGTGTGTGTGTGTGTGTGTGTATGTGTGTGTGCATGCCTTAGCTTGTTCAGTTCTGCTTGTCCAGCATTTTCAGTTACCGTTGATTAGATGCCTATTACATATCAGCACTGATTTATTATACATGTTTGTCTTGGAAGTGTATTTGTTGTTTTGTATTCTTAAGTGGATAAAAATATGGAGAATCATTTTCTTGTGACTGCTCAGCTGAGTGTGTTCCAGCTGAGGGGCACTTAGGTCCCTCCCGTGCCTTCCCCACTGCGAAGGTGCTCCCACCACCTTTGATCTTGCCAACATCCCTCTTCTGCGGTGTTTCATGGTCTCATGAATGCCCTGGCCCTGCCATACCTTCAGTGGGACCTTAAGAAATAGTGCCAGAGAAGCCTTGAAAGTGCTGAGGCAGCTGGGGCAGTGGCACTTGCCTTGCCATCCCAACCACTCAGGAGGCTGAGGCAGGAGCTTTGCAAGTTCAATGCCAGCCTCAGCAATTTTGTAAGCCCCTCAGCAACTGCCTGAGATCCTGTCTGTAAATAAGGTATTTAAAATAAAAGAGCTGGGGATGTGGCTCAGTGGTTAAGTGCCCCTGGGGTCAATCCCTGGTGCCAAAAGAAAAAAAAAAATTGGAATGTTCTACCTGCCTAACACACAGTCTCTAAAGATGATCAGACAAGAGAAAGAGAAACGGGTTGCCCCTGCCAACACCACCCAGCTCTGGCGGTCTCTGAAATAGAGCACAATACCCTGTTGGCACTCATACTGAGTTGGGCACGGCTTAGAGAAAGTTGTGTGGAGTGTGCACTCCAGCCATCCTGATCGGGTGAAGCATGCCCATAAACACAGGTGGACGGCAGACCATGCAGACCCTTTCTTTAATAAAACGTGCAGGAACTTCTCTTAACAATCAGTTGCATTTCCAGCGACACCTCTGTGTCATGCTGTGACTCCGGTGGCTGTTTCCAACCTAGTGGACAGTGCAGGTTCGGCACTGAGCCCAGAGGGTCCATGATTTCAGTTCTCCTTGTTGATTATGGTTGTCACCGGGGTGGACCTGGGCACACAGAAGGTGAAGCATATGCAAAGGGCTTGTGTCTGCAGGTGTCCATGTGGGCTGTGGGCCTTGCTCTAACCTTGGATGACCCTCAACTGTCTGGGCCTCGGTTTCCTCATCCAAAATGTTAGAGTTTGGAAAATTATCTTCAGAATCCCGTAACTTACAATGTGTTTTTGTGGTCCAGTATGAGCCATCTAGAGGTCCTTGGTCTTTCCAGAAGGGTTCTGCCTGTATCCCTTGGCTAATGTGTTCCTGTGATGTGAGAGTCCCACGAACTGTGGCTGAGTGTCTGAATGAGAAGAGTCCCCTCACACAGTATTTTCCTTCAATACAGGAAGTGATTTTGTAGTACCATGTTATGGTTAGGATGTGAGGTGTCCCCAAAAGCTCACGTGTGAGACAATGCAGGAAGGTTCAGAGGGGAAATGGTTGCATCATGAGAGCCTTAACCCAATCAGTGAATGAATCCCTGATGGGATTAGCTGAGTGGTACCTGGAGGCAGGTGGGTGAGGCTGGAGGAGGTGGCATTGGGGTGTGGCTTTGGGGTGTATATTTGTGTCTGGAGAGTGGAGTCTCTGCTTCCTGATCACCATGTGAGCTGCTTCCCTCCACCACACTCTTCCCCCATGATGCTCAGCCTCACCTCCAGCCCTGAGGAATGGAGCCTGCTGTCCATGGACTGAGACCTCTGACACTGTGAGCCCCCAAATAAACATTTCCTTCCTGGCAGTTATTCTGGTGGGGTCCTTTTGTCACAGCAGTGAAATCACTGACTAAAACATTCCATACAGAGTTGGAGGTCAAAATAAGTACATTTGTAAAATTGGCTATTGTGTACTGAATGCCATGCCTGCCACAGTGGATCCTCACAGGGGATCTGTAGGTGTGCGAAGGTGCCCATCCAGTGGAGCTCCTGAGAGTGAAGTAAGGGTCAGAACTAGGAGGAGAGTCTACATCTAGCCTAGGTTCACTTTCTCACCAACTGTGTCCACCTTTCTCCTCTATTTTACTGCAAGAATCAAGGAAATTCTCCAAATAACCTGAAGTCTCAGTTAACTCAGCGGTAACAAAATGGTGGCCACAGGGCAACCATACACATACAAATGTTTGTGTTTAGACTATGTAGATTAGATTTTCTCTTTCTTTCTTCCTCTCTCTCTTCCTCTCTCTCTTTCTGGTACCAGGGATTGAACCCAGGGGCACTCCACCACTGAGCACAGCCCCAACCCTATTTTGTATTTTATTTAGAGACAGGGTCTCACTGAGTTGCTTAGGGCCTCGCTAAGTTGCTGAGGCTGGCTTTGAACTGGTGATGCTCCTGACTCAGCCTCTGGAGCTTCTGGGATGACAGATGTGCACCACCACACCCAGCTGGACATGTGGATTCTCTTAAAGAATGGAGTCCATTGCTGATGTTTCAGAGTCGGTCTCCTTGCACTGGGCCCACAGCACCATGAGGCTGGCTGGCGCTGACTATCTGCCACCTGTTTCACGTGAAGTTTTTGCCAGTACAGCCACCTCCCCCATCTGACCTGCCTCTCTTACTTTCATTAGTTCTCAGGTTGAAAGGAAAATTGGATCTTGTGGATAATGCAAAAGGAAGACAGTCAGTTCGTGAAGGGTTATAATGTACCCACTGCGTCAACAGAATTGAAAGCAGTGCAGATGTAAACACCTCCCCCTGTCCCCCTTTCAAACCAACTGAATGCCGTGTCTGAAAATAAAAATGTGGAAAACATTGTCAGGTACACGCTGTGCAGAAGGGTTCTCCTCTTGACAAAAGCCTGTACCAGAACATTCCCTAAAACGATGCGCTCATTTCAATGACGATCCTTTTAAACAGACCGTGCATGTAGTGCCAAGTTCTTAGAAATTCCTCTGACACAGAGTGTGTGGTCTTCCTGTATTTAAATAGCTTCTGTTACTCCAGGCACCTTGTCTAATGTGGCAGGGAGGGGAGGGTGGAGCAGTGTGGGGGCCTGGCAGCCTTGTTGGGTGGTTTTGGAGTTTGAGAAGCTTGGGTTCTAGCCCCAACTCTTACAGGTTCTAGCTCTGCATGTTTGGGACATGTGCGCCAACTCTGTAGGCCTCAGTTTCTTTTTCTGCACAGTGGAGTTGCGTAAGGGTGGAAGTGTATAGAAACACATGCGTACACACACGTGCATCCCTATCACTTAAACATGGCGCGGGGCTCACTGAAATTACACACCTTGTTATAGCTGTGGATTAATCCCAAAGAAACCCTTTTTCCAATTCTTTTCAAATTCCCGACCTGACCACTTTCTAACATTTCTTGCAAAGTTTCACAACATCCAAGAGACCGGAGCCCCACATGGGTGACCCTCTCCCTCTGACAAAAGCAAGAGCAGAAGGAGCTCCCTCTGCTACTGTGCAGTGTGACTTGTGCAGCGGGAAATGGGGTCAGGGCACGGGATCTGGAGGCAACACCTGATTAGTGGCACCACGACCCAGAGGGATAATCCCCAAGTCTGAGCCCCGAGCACAGCAGGCTTTTACTTTTACACTTAAGTGAGTTTGGGTACATCAGGGCCAGGGAGCTGGTGCAGCTCTGTTGGGGGTGCCTTCTGCATTCCTATGTGGGTGCAAGCTTGTCAACAGCCTGGGGACCCTGAGCTCACACCCTTAGCTGAGGGACTTGCACTGCACTAAGCCCAGAGGGGGATGGTTCCGTCCCCGTTGCTGTGTTCCCTGCCTCTGCTACTGAGGTTACCTGTAAGGCGCCTGTCGGCTGCTGCAAGCCTCCATGGTTAAATTCAGCGAGCAGAGGGGCTGTGTGTCAGCGTGCAAAACCACCGCCTGTCAGTCCTGAGGCTCCCATTCTGTTGTACCACACCTGTGTTTAAAAAGAAGGACTCATGGTGCAGTGGCGCACACCTGTAATCCCAGTGGCTTAGGAGGCTGAGGCCGGACGATGGTGAGTTCAACGCCAGCCTTAGCAACATAGCGAGGCCCTAAGCAACTGAGTGAGACCCTGTCTCTAAATAAAACACAGAATAGGGCTGGGGGTGTGGCTCAGCGGTCAGGTGCCCCTGGGTTCAATCCCCAGTAACTGCCCCCAAAACAAAAACCAAAAGGACTCACTTGTGAGCAACTTCCCAGTGATGGTGTTCTGCAGTCACCCTGTCCCCTGTGAGGTTCCTTGGGGTGAAATCTGTGCAGTCTGACTTGGCACCAGGCTTGGCTCCATTTCGAGGCTCTGGCTGCTGAGGGACACCCTCTTGGAATGGGCTCACCTCCCCCAAGAACGATCTGTACGCCACTTCTGTCCTGGGTTCGGTACCCAGCCTTGCTGGCTGGAGATGGGAGGAGCCCCCAGTGCCTCCCATGCTAGGCAAGCACTCTACCTCTGATCCCAGCCCAGCCCTCCCTCCACCCTTGACCCTTCTTTTGTTCAGCATTTGCTTCATGCAGAGCTCAGCCCAGTGCCAGTACAACAAGTGTTCATTCTTGACACATCCTCTTGATCATGTCACAGCTCTTTTGTGTCATTCTAAATTAGGACAGCCTCCTGTGATACAGAATAACGGCAAACACACTTGAGTTTTAGCTCAGTGATTTTGCTTCATAACATGATGATTGAGTCTTATTTGTTGGGGTCAATTACACGCTTTTACTTTTAGGAAGGAGCTTGTCCATCTAGCCTACTCCCCCGTGTCATGGGGCATGACTTAGGTACCTTTGTTACAATGTCTGATAAATTGGGATCATGGGTCCATTATTCTGGGCAACACGGTGGTAGTTATAAATACCTTTAACAGATGACTTTCAGGTTAGTAGTCTGTCTGGTGTTCGCAGAAAGCAGGGGAATCTGGGGATGTGAGTTTCAATTCTGAAGTAGACCATCCAGGGGCACATCTCAGATCTGTGCTTAGTAACTATGTGACCTCAGTGTTTTAGTCAGCTTTTTCACTGTTGTGACTAAAAGATCCAACCAGAACAACTGGGGCTCACAGTGTCAGAGGTCTCAGTCCACAGACAGCAGGCTCCATTCCTCAGGGCTGGAGGTGAGGCTGAGCATCATGGTGGAAGAGTGTGGTGGAGGGAAGCAGCTCACATGGTGATCAGGAAGCAGAGACTCCACTCTCCAGATACAAATATACACCCGAAAGCCACGCCCCAATGCCACCTCCTCCACCACACCCACCTGCCTCCAGGTACCACTCAGTTAATTCATTAGGGATTAATACACTGATTAGGTTAAGAATCTCACAACCCAATCATTTCTTCTCTGAACCTTCTTGCATTTTCTCACACGAGAGCTTTTGGGGGACACCTCACATCCAGACCATAATACTTGGCAATTTTTTTTTTAACTTCCTAGGCCTCAGTTTCTATGTTTGTGTAACAGGGGGATTAATTTACGTCTCAAGGCATTGCTTTGAGGATAAGTTAAGTTCTTGTTGTGGTTGCTGTTATTTTTGTAAGTGTTTGCCTCTGCACATCCCCCAGAAGAGCTTGTGGTTCAGGCCCGGTGATCTCAGCGTGATCATTCAGTGTGCGCTAAGGATGGGTGAGTAGAGGCTGTGTGTCACTTCTTGCCTGGGGTTGTTTTCCTTTCTCCCTGCCAAGCTTGTGCTTGATAGAGGTGGCCCTGACACCCTAGATTCTGGAGTAGAAATCAGATGCCATGGGTGCATGGACTTGGCATGAGAGTGAAATAGATCTTCGTGGTTCAAGCAATGAGCTTGACATGACACGACCTCTCCTGTCCTTATTTATTTAATTAATACTTATCTACTCCTTACATGGATAAAATGTACAACCCTTATCCTTGTGCCTGGAACACAGTAAATGTTCAATCAGCATTAAGTTAGCCGGGCACAGTAGCACACACCTGTCATCCCAGTGGCTCAGGAGGCTGAGGCAGTAGGATTGTGAGTTCAAAATCAGCCTCAGCACTGACTTACTGAGGCCCTAAGCAACTCAGCAAGACCCTGTCCCTAAATAAATTATAGAAAATGACTGGGAATGTGGCTCAGTGGTCGAGTGCCCCTGGGCTCAATCCCCTGTACAAAAAAAAGTTATATAATTGTCTAATATTCACCTTACACTTTTTCAATTGCTGGTCCTAGTGGTTGGCTAATTTGTTTAAGGCTCCCCAATCTTTGACTGTTGCTCCATTAATACATGGAAATGTTGGACAGTTTGTTCCTGTCATTCAGGAATAAAATAACCCCAAACTCGTCCAGAAGAAACAGTTCTACCACTGTGTTCTCGGGTCAGTTGTGCCCACTGATCTCAGAGCCAAACCCCATCTGCTGTCTGCATGGTAAGATCTGCAAGCTAAGAGTGGGTTTTACAGTTGTTAATGGTTAGAAAAAAATAAAAGCCAGGCCATATTTTGTGACATGTTAAAATTATATGAAATTCAAACTACAGTGTCCATGAATAAAAGTCTTCTCCACACACAGCCACTCCTGTTTGTTGAGGTGTGGTCTGTGGCTGTTTTGCTACCATGGCACACAGTTGGATTGGCAGCGATGGAAACTGCCTGCCTGCAGAGACGAAAATACTTTCCACCTGGCCCTTTGCTGGAGACGTTTGCTGACCCTGGTTGGTTCTTGGGAAGTGAAAGATAGGATTTAATATGGGAGCATGAGTCTGGTCTTAGCTTGACCACCAAGCTAGCCTGTTTCCTTAGTTAGCTTATCTTACCTCTTGGTCTCAATTTCCTAACCTGTATGTGTCATCGGATGATTTTTAAGGACCTAAAGCAACTATGAGTGTATTGGAAGGAAGAAGAGTCTATGATAAATCGGGCATGGTGGTGCATACCTGTAATCCCAGCAGCTCGGGAGTCTAAGGCAGGAGGATTGTGAGTTCAAAGCCAGCCTCAGCACTGACTTAGCGAGGCCCTAAACAACTCAGCAAGACCCTGTCTCTAAATAAAATATAAAAAGGGCTGAAGATGTGGCTTAGTGGTTGAGGACCTCTGGGGTCAATCCCTGGTACCAGGAAAAAAAAAATGTTTATGATATGTTAGTAACTGAAGCAAAATCCAGTCTATATCAGGAAGTGCCATTTGAAATTATTTTTGGTTTTTTTTTTAATGTGTTCCTGGGGGACAAAAACACACATACACACACACATACACATACACATACACACACACACACACACACACACACACACTAAAATCTTTTCTTTCAACTTTTTTTTTTTTCTTTTTGGTACTGGGGATTGAACCCAGGGACACTCAACCACTGAGCCACATCCTCAGCCCTTTTTTCATATTTTATTTAGACACAGGGCCTTGCTACGTTGCTGAGACTGGCTTTGAACTCTCGATCCTCCTGCCTCAGCCTCCAGAGCTGCTGGGATTACAGGTGTGCAAAACCCGGCCACACACTGAAATCTTAAGAGAGGTCTTCCCGATCCTGGTGATGGGATTCTGGGTGATGTTTATGTTATATAAATCTGAACTTTTTAAAAAAAAGTTTTATGCATTTAGCATATAATTGGAGAAATTATTTAAAAATAATAAAAGAATAAGAACATTATATAAAAGCAAAAGGAACAGAAATGACCTAATTTAACAATGTTTTGGGCCTCTCGAGCTCTGGTCCTGTCTTGTACTGAAGAGAAGAGAAGGTTCCATGTGAAGCAAGTCTCCTGCAAACCCCTTCCATGTGCTGCGTGCCACCTGGAAGCAGAGGCTTGCTGTTCTTTCTGTACTTTTCGAATTTGGCACCTGAGCCTGGCATCACCTGTGTGCTTTGGAGGTGGGGCTTAGGATTTGTGGCTGCGAGCACCCTGCAGAACTCCCAGATGCTGTTTGACCTCGCTGCTCTGCAGAGAGCAATGGGCATTCCAGTTCCAACTTGCCAAACTGCTTGCAGCCAATTCTGCCTTTTTTTTTTTTTTT
>JAJEJO010004852.1:294379-329479 GCA_020662805.1 Glaucomys volans | reverse complement strand
ACACACACACACACACACACACACACACACACACACACCACAGAGATGGAAGTATTTGGTGTTAATACCCTCCACTTCTTTCCCTCAACTCCTCACCAGTCTTTTGCCAATGAGTGATGAAGGAGTATGAAAGTTCACTCCCTTTTCTTGAGGCTGGCTGAACTCTGTGTTATAATTTATAAGTCATCTGCAGGATCTGTGGGATAATTTACATGCCATAGGTCCCTACAGGATCAGGCTGAGGCTGGAACCTGAAATTTCAGCCTTGCTTGGCTTCTTCCTTTTCCTGTTTTCCCCTCTCCTGGGAGACCTTCTTTAATAAATCACTTGCCAAGAGCACTCCTCTCTGGGTCTACTTGGGAGGAACTGACCTAAGACAATGTTGGAGATCTAAGATATTAAATATGTTACTGGATGCCTTTTATCAATACCCCCCAAACTATTTTCATGTCTCATTTTCTAATTTGGGATATATATATATATGTGCAAGTGAGGTATCTTAGAAGTTAGTTTAAAAAATAAGTGAGTTATGGATAAAAACGTATATTTATCAAGGGGTTACTATGTGCTGGATCTTTGATTTTCTGATTTTCATCATAATCCTGTGTTTCAGGATGAGTTAATTGAAACTCAAGAGAAATTTATTATTATGCCCAACCCACAGACCTAGAAATTGGTTGGAACCACAATTGAAGTCCACATCTCTCTGGTTTTAATGTTTTGTCTCTCTCAACCTTCTCAGGGCATTAAAATGTGTATTTTTAAGCTATCAAAAAGGCACTCCAACATCGAAGTTTATGACTTGCAAAAACTGGGGGAGGCTATCTCTTTTTTAAAAGATAAAATATGTAATAGTATGAAAGTTGATTTCTCACATGAAAGTGATTGAAAATAATTTCTAATAAGTGCTTGAGTCACATCATATCGATTTGTTGCATATGGAGAGATCTTTGACCGATTTTTGACATAATTTGAGTGCTTCATAGAAACATGAAATCATCGAGAAGGTGACAACAGGACCAGATACTGGGAATGTGATCTGGGAGCAGGAGATGGAGGATTCTCTCTTAGCCTTCCTCTGAGGTGGCCATGCCTCGTCCTGTGGCTTCATTGCACCATATGACACTGTTAAGAAAACAACTTTCTCGGCCCCTAAAGGGACCACTATGTCTTGGGAGCCTTATCTCTAGATGTTGCCAGTCTGTTCTACAGAGAGATGCTTAAAGGAATAATGAAGAGGTAATGGTCTTCTGAGGGGAATTCCATCAGTTACCTGTTTTGGATCCTGATTGAATGATTCATAGCTGACACAACACATGTGAGAAGTTCAGCAAGCATGCATGAAACTGCACCAGAGACCTTTGAAGTTTCTTATGGTGATATGGTGAGCACTTATTGCATAATAATAATATAATTGTAATTGGCCATATAATATAATATATAATATACTATAATATAATATATAATATATATTATACATATATATTAATATATATATAATATAATAATAATTGGCCATATGCCAATTCTTTCTTTCTGGAGTGCTCTTCCTCCATCCCTTTATCTGGTTATTTCTTACTTATCTCTTCAAGATGAAACTCAGGCATTACCTCCTCCAGGAAGCCTTCTCTGATCCCCACAAGATGGACCAAGTCCCTTTCTAGTAGAGTTGTATGACTGTGAGTGATCATGCAGAAACATGCTTAGCCTAGCACACTGAAAATATAGGTTTGCCTGTTAGTCATCCTGTGGACCAAAAAGCTCCTTGAGGCCAACAATTCCGTTCTATTATCTCTCTGTTCCAATACTTGGCATAGTACAAAGCAGAGTTAGCCTCTATAAACGTTTTTTTGGACTGAGTTAATCCGTGAAGACAGACAACTGATATATGTGATTTGCTCCTTTAAGTTTCTTCTATGTCATTCAGTGGCTTGGGAAGAAAAAATACCAAAGAATTTAGAGGACCAATCATCAGGCTCTTGGGGCAAGGAAATCTGGAAGAGAGGAATGAGGGTTATGGCTAGGAGAAGTCTGGTAGCCAATACAATTTGAGGGTCACTTATGGAAATAGTGTAAAAAGTGAGAATTTGATGGAGGAGAACTGGGAAAAGAATATCTTACTGGAATGAAAAGAATGTTTTCTATTTTTCTTTGTTTTATTTTTTGAATTTGAGTCAAGGTAGAGTATCCTCTGCTATTTTCCTTCTCTGTGACTCAGCCTTTCTGAATTTCATTGTCTTATTCTCTTTATCTGTGAAATGGACATACCGATACCAACTTTAGGGAGGACTTCTAAGGATGACATAAAGATTAATAAGCCAGTGTTCAGAACTGGTAGGTGTTTCATGAGTTCCATAAAGCTCACCTCAAAGTATGGGGCAATAGAAAGCTTGTGACAGTGGATATGGGTCTGTTTGTTCCTCCAATAAGCATGTGTCTACATAATGTGCCAGACACAGGAAGTAAATATGTGTACATTATTATTTACATGCTGTACCTCTTGAAGTCTAGAGGATTGACATCTCTGCAAGTGTTACAGCAATAGGTAATATAAAAATCCCCTGGAAGAAGAGGGGATGATTTATTTTTCTAGAAGAATCAGTCCTCAAATGGGGTCTGAAAGGTCAAATAGGAGTTGACCACATGGGTAGGTGCAGAAGGGGGCACAGTTAGTTACCTGCCAAGCCTGGAGACTTGTGTTGGGGTAGACTGGATATCAGTGGAGTGTAAAATATGAGAGGGCAGTGGCAGAAG
Organism: Glaucomys volans; assembly: GCA_020662805.1. NCBI lineage: Eukaryota > Metazoa > Chordata > Mammalia > Rodentia > Sciuridae > Glaucomys > Glaucomys volans. The sequence goes on along the minus strand of JAJEJO010004852.1, from coordinate 326,725 downwards.
ATGATGATGGAGAGAGAGGCAAGGCCTGTCTTGATGTGGGGTTTGGAATACATCCTGAGGGCACAGCAGCACTACCGTATTTACAGTCTGAAAGAGTCAAGTGGAAAGGGTTAGAATATCTCAATGTGAAGAATGATCATGTTTATGTTGATTTCTTGGCTCCTGCCAAAGGCTTTTTTACTTTCTTCCTCAATTTGCTATTAAAGTTGGAAGTGATTAATAAAGCTCTTCATCTGAGCAATAATATCATTACTAATTTCTTTTTAATCTAGTTTCATGAACTTCATATTGTTTTAATGAACTGTAAATCCTTGCATGATCATTCTTATTAAGTTACTAATGTGGAATCATTCATTCCTTCAATAAAATATTTTTTCAGCACTTGCCCTAGGCCCACTTTTCATTGACCCTGAGGACAGATCGAGTCCCTGCCTTGCGGAGCCTCCTTTGCAGTGGGGAGATGGAAGAGATTGGTAGCAGTGGAGTAGCTGTAGAAATTATGGCAAGGGAAGAACATAGCAGTGGGCAGAGGAGGTGAGAGGAGTCCTCTGTTAAGGAAGTGATCTCTCCAGTGATCTCTCCAGTGAGGAGAGCCAGGAGAGGAGTACATGTACAGATAAACTGAAACCTTGTTGGTGTTCTGTTGCCAGCTTTGACCATCTTAGAGTCAAGTGGGTAATAGGTTCTTGCCTACTCTCTTTCTCTCTCTCTCACTTTCTTTGTGTCTCCTTTTCTCTCTCTCAAATGGAATGTCAGAATGAAAACTACATCTACCACCATCACTTATTGGGAAGATTTGAAATCAATTGTAGGGAACAAAATCCTCCACCCTGTCAATATTCCTTTTCTGAGATTTACTCTGAGATTTTAGGTTATCTGGTTTTTCATCTAGAAATCATAGAATTGAATTTGAGAATAACACCATCTATTTTTTTTCCTTAGCTCCGAAAAGAATTTGTAGCTCTATATTTTTTATGGAGTTACTACTCTGTGCTAGGTTTTGTACTAAGTGCTTTGCATATATAACCTTTCTTAACTGCTCAGCATGGTTCTATGAGATAGGAATCATTACCTTTATTTTTTAATTCTGGACACTGAGACTTGGGGAGATTATGTCATTCATCCAAGTTCAGGTTCCCTCTAGGAAAGTTAACTCAATTTGACTCAGGTCAGTCATATCTTAACCACTGTGCATTCCTGCCCCTGCCCTGCCTTGGGCTGGTCACATTTCTTCCTTTGTTTATTCTCCTATGACCTTTTCTGTCTCAATATTTCCTTTCTCTCCCTCATTCATTTGGCAACTGTCATCTTTTGGGACTGACCACAAACATGGCCAAGTGGGCAGTGACTGTGGGGAAGATATAGGTTTGACTGGCTGGGACTGGACACATACTTAGTTCTGAAACATGAATGAAATCAGAAGAGCAGGCCAGTACCTTTATCTCTGAGAGATTGTTGCTATGGCAGCCAGTCCTCAGGGCACATGGGTCCACATCACCTCTGAATCTGAAAGAACAGCTTAAAGAGGGATCTATGTGACTGGTGCTGCATTATTTGCCTCTCTGGTCCTATCAATGGTACCATGTGGTAGATGTCATTGATCTTTTCTGCATATGAAGAAACTGAAGGCTCAGAAAAGTATTATTTCTTGCTTCAGGTCACAAGGCTCTTCCAAGTGACTGATTCCAACACAACAACTTAACTCTAGAATCCAACATTTCAGCTTTTTCTCAAAGCAACTCCTCATAATACTAGCAGTGGGGAGGGACTGTGTTCTGTGCTTGAGCATAGAACTTGCGGCATCCCTCAGCCCCCCTCTCAGAATTACATCCTGCATCAGCCTGTCAAAGACTCGAGATAGTCCACAGAAACCCTTTAATGCTTTAACCCAGAATTTCCTGAGAATATCTGACCACAGAAGTCTTTTCAAAACAAACAGCCATTAACACAATGAGAAACTGGTCGGTGGAATATTGAAATCACCTTGCTGCCTCTCCACTGGTTTTTTCTAGAGAAAGAAGAGAGGAAAGATAGGAAAGTAAAAGGAAGACAAAAGGGAAATCAGGAAACCATGGAGGAAGTAAAAAGGAATAAAAGGTGCTATTCAAATATTTCCCAGTAAAATTCTGGAATACCTTTTCAATGCTTCTTATATCCTTGAGCCTTCTCTGTCCTGTAGTTTGTAAACTGGCACACAAACATCTCATGGTGCATAAAATGATCTAGAAAGGTTAATTTCTTTGGTGTGATGACAATCTTAAGAAATGGTCCATGAGGCTGGAACAAGATATGAGAGCTGAGAAGTTGCAAAGGACCTATATCTCAGAAACACCTCCTCCTCACTGCCCAAAGAGGACCCAATCTGCTTCCAACAGCTCTTATAGCAAGGTGTGACAGAGGGATAATGACTCCAGCCTCTTGATTCCCTGTTCAGTCTGCCCTCCACCCCCAAACATTTACTTTTTTTCAGAATCAGTCTTATGACATTAATTTTTTTTCTCTTTCTCTGCTATGCTGAGCCTTAACTTGGACAATATGTGTGTAGTGGCAGCATATACCATAAAGACTGCAATTTGCCCTGTGCATTGTTTGCCCTGTGCATTGTCCACAGACTCTTGAAGACCTAAGATGGTCTTCCTCTGCCCATTTCCTTTGATCCTGGTTCTTTGAATAGAATGTGTATATACTTTGAAATAGAGGAAAACTCAAAACAAATACCATAGTGATGTTTTCCCTATACAGGCAGGCCCTCACTTAAGATGGTCGGACTTACGATTTTTTGACTTTACAATGGTACAAGTGAATGCACAGTTAATAAAAGCCATACTTGGAATTTTGAGTTTGAGTTTTGCTAGACCAGTAAATTGGCTAGCAATATGCTACACTAGCCTCTCTTACAATGCTGAGCAATAGCAGTGAGCCTGCTCCCGTAAACAACGTGATCATGAGGGGAAATGTCAACTCTTCTGCAGTGTATTGCATTGCTGAACTATGTTGATCAGCAGGTGAGATTTAGTCAACACATTTTCAATTTATGAAAAGTGAGTCTAATGGGATGTAAACCCATTGCAAATTGAAGTGCATCTATATAATTGCACGCATTCATAATCAAATACTTAAACTATTTTTAGTGTTTTTTTAAACCAATAAAGGCATTCTTCGATTTTTATGGACTTCCGGGTGTTTGTAGGTATTTTTATCAAATCTTTTAGAATTTATGTAAATATCAGAATGTTAATAGTGCATAAAATTTATATTTGATTGCTGTTAGATTTTTCCTGTCAAAGTGTGATCCTTGGATTAATGTCATTTATATCACTTGAAAACTTATTAAAAATGTAGAACCTGAGGCCTTATTCCAGACCTCCTGAATCCCAATCTGCATTTTGATGAGATTTCCAGGTAATTTATATGCTTTTTAGAATTTGAGAAAGCTTTGTTTTAGAGTACATGAAGACATTAAGGCCGATCATCATTTTATTCATGCCCATTTTGCCTACTTTCATATGTATATCTTCAATAGAGTGAACTAGCTTTTCAATTTTCATCTTAGCAACTTATTGTGGGATATCTCATAAATTATTGCCCAAGAGAGCTGTAAAGCACCTCTAGACTCACAATTAGTCCTTAACAGGTAAATAGGTAGGTAGGTATAGGTAAATAGGAGCATAGATATAGATTATTTTTTCAGTGTATTTCTTTTTTCTTAGAGCTTTCGTGGTATGGATGGATAGATAGATATTATTTTTAAAAAGCTTTATAAGTAACAGTATCAAGAATTATGATGGGTCTGAGATTATACTCTACTGGCCAGCCAAGGGATAGCCTGCCACCACTTCCTGGATGATAAGAAGATGTGAGATAGGAGTGTCAGCGACAAAGGACTTTGCTACTCATTACACAGGATGCAGCACGAGCAGCATATTTACGTCAGTTCTTTTGCCCCAAATCTCACTAGGGTGATGCACGTGGGCCCAGATGGATACCTGCACATACTCCAGATTGTACTGTTGGAATCTGAATATTTTAAAATGGGCAGTAAATATATCTACCTTTTTTTTCAGGCACACTCTATCTTCTAAAGCTGTTCACTGTGCAAACACCCTTGAAATTAATCCAGAACAAAGATCAATTATGTCTTTCTTTTAAGATAATATGGAATTGCTAAGGACCCATGGAGAATAACTATTAAGAAATTATTATTATTAGCTTTTAGGGCTAATAAGTATTTTTTGAAAGCTCTGGAAATAATATTTCTTAATATCTAGATTGTACTAGGAATGGTTTCTATCAGAAAGACCCCAAGAGGAAAATAACTTCCAGTCTGAGCATTTGTCTGAGCTGTTTACATGCAGAGAGAAACTATATAAAGAAAGCAAGTGACTTCATAAATAGTGGGGTCACTATGGTTCTTAGTGCTGGTCATATTATTTGAGTAGTGAACCTGTTCCTGTCCTCAAGTTTCAGAATATGACAAAAATCTGAGAACTCTGGAGAGACTCCAAGAGATGTTTAAAAGATTGGCAAATAGTTGTAGGAAGAAAAGCAGAGGTAAATTGGGATAATAATAACTTTTTAATTCAATAATTTTGTTGTCCACAAATGACTTGTCATGCAAACTAGTTGATTTTCTTTTGTCTGCGTGTCTAAGCAGAGGTTACACTTTGCAGAAATGTTGTAGAAGAGATTCTACTTCAACTTCTAGAACATTCTTAAACTCTCAAAGAGTAAGAGTTTGGAGAAGAGAAAACAGGAACAGTTTTATAAAGCATATGACAATGGTATATTGATAAATGTTTACCAACCAGAGCTCAGGGTGGTGTGGGGTTGAGACCCTACTTTATAATGTTTTCTGATTCCTGCTATGGCTGATTTTAAACTACCAATGTGAAGTCAACCAGCTAAAAGTTGTCCTGAAAATTTAATAAGCCAGTATGAGCTGACTGTAGCAAGCCATTGCAAAGCAGCCATAATTAGCATTTTTTTTGACAGCAAAGGTAATTAATGCAAAAAGTTTGCTTGTAGAAGCTTCTTTTTTAAAGGTCCTTTAAAATAATCTAAGTTCTGTTTATCCCTGGGAATTTATAGGTAGATTTATCCGAAAGCAGGATGATAGCCTAAATTATCTTCTGACGTTCGTTTCAGCAGTATGATTTGATTTTTCTTAGGGTATAAAGAGCCTGACTATTTGCTCCCTTTAAATAAATATATCAACTACCAGCTCAGCATCTTTCTTGCCTATGAAATGGCCTGTAGATACAGTCTGATTATCACTGATAATTTTAGAAGAACAGGAGGCTGTTCAGTCTTCTATCAACCAGTGATGATTCCTTATAATTGGGTGAACTGTAGAATCATAATGAATCACAACTTTGGAAACAAAACACCTGCATCAGGGGTTGGATCCCGAGCAAGGTAAATCTCCTCTGCACTAATGAGGCTTTGTGTCTCTTTAGGAGATTTATCCTGGAATTTCCCTCAGGCTCAGTTTAACTCCAAAGTTGTGTGAAGTCCTTCTCTGGGGTTCTCTATTGAGGTTTTGACAGAAACATGTCCCAGAGGAGTTAACAGTGAACCCAGGGTCTGCAGTTTCAGTGGAGCTCACCTTAAGCAAGTCACACTTCTTACCTGAACTGCCCAGCTCTTGCGAGTGGACTTTGCTTTCTCAGGCACCCACTGAATGTTTCTATCTTCTGGCACATCTGTGCCCATCATGTGCAGCCAAGTGTAGTGGACTCATTTGCTCTCCACTGCCTTCACCCCCCTCCCAGATGGTTAAGGGACAAGTTGGGAGGAGCCACCTCACTGCACTCAGCCCACTTTTCATGGACTCTGGCTTTCACAGGGCCTGTCTCTTCTTCTCTTAACATTTACCAGAAGGAAAGACCTTGACTTTAATGCAGATTTGAGTGCCTCCTTTCCTCTCCCTTGAGTAATATTGATTTGGAGATTTCAATTACTTATTTATCAGATTTATAAAATGCTCATCCTGCCAAGGTCTCTGGGCACAGGGACAAGAGTAAAAATATTAACGGGTAATAATAACAATAATTAAAAAATCCCCAAACATAGATGTACATTCTGAAGGTTCTACATCGAGTCTGTGGGAAACCTGATGACATTGATTTAGAACTCCCATTACAACTTGATTTTTTTCTTTCTTTTTCTAAAACGCTCATTTCGAAGGGGGCTGGCTGGTTTTGTGTAAAGCAAATGCATTAACGAGCAAAGAGACAGAACACATAGATTTACTGTTTAGGCGAAGGCCAAATTGAAAAGACAGCTCATATGCTATGTTACAGAGGTCAGTTTCCACCCAGTCCCTTGCTCCTATTTTCCCATTTTTGGTGAAGGCAAAATAGAAGTGAATTCGTAAGAGAACTTTGCATTGTCTGTCCCCAATTTTTGTCTAGACACACTGAAACAAATTAGCTTCAAAAGTTTTCTTGCTATGTCAGAGGTCAGAATTGTCTTAAGAGGGTGTGTCACTCTCTGTCCTGTGGTCCTGTCATGGGGATAGCTCAATAATGGTGGTTGTCTAAAGGCTTGCTACATGCCAATAATATTATTTCTCCTCAAATGTTAAAAAACTGGAAGGCATTTCATCAATTAGGTAGTATCCAAGTTTGAAGAACTTTTCTCTCATATTATTGGATCTGAAATTGGAAGTTTCCTTCTTTATTCTCCATCTGTTCTGATAAAAGAAAATGCTAGAAATGCCAAGAAGAAACCAAGATACTTCTGACCATCAACATGTCTTTAACTCACACTGCTGATGGGTCAGGAGAGCATCCCTAGCAGCTTGCTTTTGTGATTAGAAAATAAGGCATTATAGGCAAGACTCCATGTTATTTTTTTCCCTTAAAAATCTAGTCATGATGAACATGCTTGCTGTTAGAGAACCTCTGACCTGAGTTACTTGTTAGAGTTCCTCTGGCACAGGATTAGAAAAAAAAAAAAAATGCACCATTCCCTTTAAAAAGTTCTCAAATTCTGTTTACATGGCTCATTTTTTGTTTTTGTTAAAAGAGTTTTATTGGAATTCAGCCCCTCTCATTCATTTAAGGATTATCTTAAATTACTGCTTTTGCAGTACAATGTTAAAGTTGAGTAATATGACAGAGACCTTATTACTTGCAAAGCCTAAGTTACTTACTTTCTTAAAAAAGTTTGCTGACCTCTGCTTTCAACAAATAAACAAGCAAAATGTCTAATGAAATGACAACCTGCTGTGTAGACTGCCATATATTTGTAACAGGTTGCAGAGATAGAGAACTTGGTTCTCTTCTTCAGTAAGGTCAGTTCTCAAAGTAACTTATATGCACAAGCAGTGATGTGGGAGCAGAAGGGTAGTCTAGCCCAAGAGAATTCCAAGATCCACTATGTGGCAACCTTAAAAGTATAATTGCACTTCCTTTTTGTATACTAAAGTAGGAACATGGAGAAAGACAACTTCACACCAGCTGATGGTGCTAGACCTCAATGGTCAATAATCCTTATTGACCTATTAATTCCTAGTTTAAAGCTAGTGTAGCAAATGCTCATATACAGAAATAGAACCTATCATCCTTCCTTGATTTTTTTCCTTCTATTTTCATGAAGAAAAAAAGAGAGAAGCTGTCTGGCTTTATTGAGCTGGTGGTAATTTCAGGCATGTGGCAGACTTTGTGTGATATGTTCCTGGAAAGTAAACAAGAGGATGTGGCTCTGATGCTGAGCACCTCAGGAATTCTGTATTCGGGTTCTTTTTGTTATAGCTTTATGTTTTATAAGAGTTTGCTATAGCTTTACTTTTTATTTAAAAAACTACAAAAATTCATGGTGTAACAAGGTAAATTTGCAGTCTGTCTATATTCCACTGTCTTGTCTTTACTTTTTCCAAAGGCCTACCCTGTTTATACCTTCTAGTGTCCAGACCTTATAGGTGCAACATCACTCTGTGGTCCACCAGAGAAAAGGTGGTACAATCTTCAAGAAACAGGCATTTTTAAAAAGGCAAAGTGCTGACTTTACAGAAGTTCTAGTACTTTTAAGATGATGGAAAATCTTAGGAGAATAGTCGTCACAGCTCCTGACTCAACGTCCCTAAAATCAATCCCTAATCTTTACTGGGTGATGTTTAACATGTTTTCCTGACTCTTCTGAAGAGTGTTAGGCATTCTCTAGTATACTAGACTATTTAAAGCATAAAAGAAACAAATAAAATGCAGATTTCCACATTAATAAACAAAGTGTGCATTTTTGTCATTTCAGCATAATGTTCTTTCTCTGACACCTTGAACAGCCAATTTAATACATATATGTATATTAAATGCCCCCTGATGGAATCAGTAGCAAATATTTGTATTGGTTTGGGGGGCTTACTCCAACAGCTATAACATGTATGTCTAATATAATGATGGGACAACTTAGGGATATAATTGATGTAGCTTGGGGGAGAGTCTATTTTTTAAGCATATACTTCATTAAATGCAGTTAAGAGAAGATCGGTTGTGAGGGTCAAGAGATTCAACAAGGAGCTAACTAAACCCTTATTGCAGCAATTCCTCTAGCTTCTTTCATGTTAACTTGGGAATTTCTTAGCTAGTAAAGTCATTTATAGCAGGGCTATTTGTAATGATTTTTTTTTTAATGGAGGTCTTTTAGATAATACCTTGGAGGGTGTTTTAAAGCTAAATAGTTGCATAAGAGGGAACTGCTTAAAGGATTGTAAGATGGTTTCCTAGAAAAACAAGTCAGCGGGAGGGAGGAGTAGAGTCTGGGATTTAAGTTTCATCAAATGACAACTTTATGTTGTTTGTTTCATTAACTGTCAGATAATTCATCTTGGTTCAGTAGGGAAGGCTTACCAAGCCAGGGATATGGGCTTGCCAGGGCTCTCATTTTCATAGAAAGCTTTATTTTGGAAAATTTTGAACATTGCTGAAATCCAGATCTCAGAAAATGTTGTAAAACCATCTGTAAGGAAGCAAAGAAAAGGCAAAGCAAGAATTATATATGAGGTTATGGCCCCTCTAAAAGGAGCAGGCTGAAGGAAAGTCGAGGCTGTTGTATTCTGCTGTCTCCCCTCTGTGCAGTCAGACCTAGTTTTGCTGTGGCTGTCACTCTAGCAGAAAAGCTGTGGCTTTTTCTGCTTCTGCATTTTTCCCACTTGGATGGAGGCTTTGGATATGAAAAAAAATCAAGGACCATCTTGTATTGAAAGATGATGTTCTGCATATTTAATGGGCTGAATCACCCTTTCCCTTTTCAGATATGGCTCATGTCTATCAAGCTGTGGATGTGGATGATAAATACCATTGTACTTGTCATATCATCAAATGCCACATTTTCTGAGGCAATGACGTTTGTTTGCCTCAGCATTTCTAAGGGATTGCACTCGAGCCTAACAGTTCAGACCAAAGTTATCTATTAACTTGCAAGTTGTCTATTAACTTCCTGTGGATGGGTGGGGATTGAATTTTTAAGAAATTATTCTTCTAAAAAAGCACCATTGATCAAACTTTCAATGCTTCATCCTGTGTTCTGCATTAGCTTATGTCCTGAAGTGTGTGGATTACGGGGCCTGACATCCCAGAGTTTGAGAAAGTACATCAGATAATGAGAGACCAAGAAAAACCATTAAATACTCCTGAAGCTTCCAATGATCTTCAAGAACTTGTTCCTTAGATAACAAATACAAAGCCATTCTCTTACTGTGTGGACATTGTCTCCCTGTCTTCATCCTCCACCATGACATACAGTTATGACATACAACAGTGTGTGACATTTTCTCTCACAGATGTTAAATTAAACCTGCTGGGGAGCGTGTGAGGGATATGTCCAAAGATTCACTTCCCCTGCTTGATAGTGGTTTTTATCACAACATAAATTTGTTGAAATGGTTATGGACCCTAAATGGTATTAACCAGCTTGGTCACTCACATTATTTACTCAACTGGGCTCTAAATAATTCTTAGCTATTTCCCTGAGTCCGATTTGCTACCAGAGGTTCAATATTTTACTACTGTCCCTTCTATATACATTTTTTCTTTTATACATATATATCTATATTAGGCATTGGGTTAGATGCTCCCAACTCCCAGGAACATATTTTAGCAGAGTCAGTGGGTACTTTAAGTGTAGTTTGAAAGGTACTTTGTTAGTCAGCTTTTTGTTGATGTGACCAAAAATAGCTGAAAAGAACAACTCAGAGGAGGAAAAAATTATTTTGGGCTGATGGTTCCAGAGGTTGAGTCCATGGTCAACTGACTCTATTGCTCTGGGTCTGAGGTGAGGCAGAACGTCCTGGCAGACAGGTTTGGCGTAAGAAAACTGCTCAGTTCATGGCATCTTTCTGAGAGAGATTCAGAGAGAGAGAGAGAGAGAGAGAGAGAGAGAGAGACAGAGAGAGAGAGAGAGAGAGAGAGACAGAGAGAGAGAGAGAGAGAGAGACAGAGAGAGAGAGAGAGAAAGGGAGAGAGAGAAGCTAGGGACATGATATAGTCCAAGGCCATGACCCCATCCTACTTCCTCCAACCATGCCCCACTTGCCTACAGTTAGCACCTAGTAGTCTGTTCAAATTATTAACCCACTAAATTAATGAATCCACTGTTGCAGTTGCAGCTCTCATAATCTAATCATTTCACTCCTGAATATTCCTGCATTAACACATGATCTTTTCAAGGGACATTAAAAATCCAAACCATAACAAGTACCTTGAAAATAGCCCTAAGAAATGAACATTGAAGGAGGCTTTGGAGCTTGTACAGTGATGAGAGTTTGGGGGAAGAAGACAAGGAAAAGGAAGAGGGGGAAGGATTCCAGGCAGTGTCATATTCCAAGACACTGAAGTGTGAGAAAATTTGTGGCATTCATTCATTTTCAAGTAGTTTAGTTAGACTGGAAAAAAGAATGGAGGTAGGAAATTGGGAGGAGAGCTGGCTCAGATAGTAAATGGTACAGGGCCTCGGATACTGTGTGACAGAATTTTTCCCAAAGGCCTCTGCACAGGGAAGGATCCTAACTGGGTACATGCTGCAGAAATAACTCTTGGTGGCAGTGAGGAGGGTAGGTTGATTGGAGAATTGGAGGTGGTAATGCCAACAGGTTTTACTAAATTGAAATAATTTGATCAAATATTAGTGAATCCAAATAGTAAAATTAATTTTTTTCCATGCTTAATAAAAAATGAATTCAAAAAACATTGTGAGCAAAGGCAACATGGTTGAAGGAAGCTGTGTGGTCTGAAGAGAAGGCACAGTCAGAATCTGGTAGTCTGGGTTCAACTCCTGGCACCCTGGGTTGCTAGCTATTGGCTTCAGGGCATTTCCTTCCTTCCCTTCACTGGCTTTACCGCCTCTATACAGAAGCGGTGCTTGTTGTGGAGGTGGCATGAGATGATCCCTGTGATGTGCTCAGAGTTTGATACTCTTTGAAGGCTTGTGTAGATTTGGGTGTGTCTACAAAGGGAGGAGAGCAACTGGGCTTTCATTAAGACACACACTTTTTTGTCTGCCTGTTTAAAACAAATCATATATATGCCACACACTCAGCAAGTACATATTCAGTAGTACTCACATGCCAATCACCAGCTAAGGACTCTGTTCTTTTTAATGACATCTCCTAAGGGGGTGAGGGCAGAAGATGTTTAATAATTAATGTTCATCAACTAATTGGTGTCCACATATGATAATTGTGTCTAATATCCAATATAAATCAAAATACTAGAAAACCATCCATCTGCATTATTAACATTCTAATTTAGATTGATAGGGAAAAATAAGCCCTTCGGGGATTTATTTATCTCTGTAGTGAGTATTTTTGCCTTCTTACAATTTAGTTTCTTTGAGAACTGAACATTTATAAAATGATTTTGGTGAGCTCATTTATACCGTAGAATCCATTTTCTTTAGGAGGTTGGAGAAATACAGAGAGCAACGAGAGAGTCATAAATCCTATTTAATTCAAGTTCATGCATTTCATGAGAGAAGGCCCCTTCTTTATCCTCTCATTGTATTTCCCTTGAGACCTATAAACAGATGATGTTAGCAGTGATTTAAAAATGCAAATCATATCACAGAAGTTCTATAAAGGATTAGCCCCCATTTCCCCCACTGAAATAACAGGAATGGTAAATCCAAAGCAAATATTATGCTCCATGGGGCAAAACAAAGCATTTTTAAAAATAAGTCAGCTGCACCACCGGGACAGGTTTTGTTGTCCATACTGGTTAGAAAACAGGGTCTACACTCTGAATTTAATGAGTGTATATACACATGAATTGAATGTTTGTGCATGTGTTCTATGTGCATGTAGAGAAGGAAGTGTGGTTATGAGGCTATGTAAGTAGCAGCCCTTGCCATCAAGTGGTTTCTGTGTGGCTGAGGGGTCAACATAACATCTCCCAGAAGAGAGTCAGATAGGTGGCTGGGGTGATTCAGAGAAACACGACGTCTGGCTTATTCTATTCAGATGCTTTTATAGAGAACTTGGTTTCATTTTGAGCTTCCAACTGGCCTACAGAAACTTCTAGTTTGAGAAATCTCTAATTACACAGTGTTTATGACTTATGACTTTTAATTATTTATTTTACTTTATTTTTTTCTATGAGATGTTTATTCACTCTTTAATAACTTAGACCACATTTAAAAAATGTTCTTGAAAGGCATTAGTTGTTGGACTAAATGTTCTTAAAAACATCAATTTGGAGAATCAGAAATAGCCGGTCATGGCAGACAAAAGATGAACTGAGGTTTCTTTCATTCCCAGCCAAGCTGATGACTTGAACACAAATGCCCAGCTATCAGAGTCTCTCCCCAGGCAGTGTGCACCAAAATTTATTGCAACATTGGTGTGAAAAGAACTGAGAATTCTTTTAGAAACATGACCTGGGAATTCCAAACATCATGCATGCCTTTGTTCAAAACCAGGGAAACCACCACAGCATGTTCAGCTATAGTGTCCCAGTCCCTTTTCCTGGACCCTGCTAAAACCTCTCATTTAAGTCTCACATCCCCAGAGTCCCTTGAGACTTCTTAAATTGGTATAATTTATATGTGTTCCTCAAATTAACAACTACAACAATAATAACATTTGTGGAACATTTGTTTTGTTCCAAGTATGTTTCCAATCATTTCACATGTGTTATCTCAATACTCTCAAGAAACTCATGAGTTAGGTGATGTTTTAGTCCATTTTTTTTGCTGCTAAAACAGAATACTATAGATTGGATAAATGTAACTTCCCCAATAGTTTGTTTGGCTCTTGGTTCTGTAAACTGAGAAGTCCTAGATTGAGTGGCTGCATCTGGTGAAGGCCTTCTTGCTGCATTGTAACATGGCAGAAGGCACCCTAGGCAGCTGGCGGGAAACATGTCAGCTCAGGCTTCGTCTTATAATCCCAACATGGCAGCTCCAACCTCATGGCTTCATCATACCCTAATTACCTTCCTAAGGCTCTACTTTCAAATATCAGCAGCCTATGAATTTGGGGATTAAATTTCTAACACAAACTTTTGGGTGAAGAACTTAAGTGTAGATGATGAGTGGCAATACCAGGATGAAATCTGGGCACATTTCAGCTATGAATTTTCAGTAATGTTCAGCGCTATTATTTCTTTTTATTATTCTCTTATTTCTCTCTCTTTTTTTTTTTCCTTTGTTATTTTGGTCCATCTGTCTCTACTTCTGGTTCCTTTGTACTATTTTTTTCTACAAAGTAGGATATATTGGCTTGTTTATCTTTGTAAACTACCCTTTTAATCATTTTAGCCTAATAATACTTAACCAGAACAACAACAATAAAAAAAAAAAAACTCAATGGAAAGAAAGGTTTTATCTCAAAGTTCAATAAGTGACAATGTGAGAGAGTCTTGTCTTTTACAAAGATGTCAGGTTGCATGTGTTTGAATCATGTGCTTCTAGCTCCCCAGAATCCTCGTATGATGTGATTGCAAACATATTGTTTGTTTTAAGAAACTGGGGACTTGTAAGGGTGGAAGTGGCAGTTCTACCACAAGAACTAAGGGCAAGTGTTCTTGAAAAACATGTCTAGAACCAACTGTCAGTTTTCATCTTTTTAATTGACATTTCATTGCCCTTGAAGGGCATTCTCTCTTGAAGCAAGAGAGAAGCAAAAATATTTCCATGCTGGATAGATTTCTGAAAGCTTGAAATGATGCTGTCAAAGACAATGCCTATTACATATGACCAGGTGCAAATGGTCTCATATGTAATAATAGAGACAACTGAATTAGGTCAGCTCATAAGACTCCAGGTCCTGGGTATGTGGATCCTGGATTGAGTTAGCTGCTGGCTCTTCATTCATCTATAAAATCAGGATGCTTTGAACTGATCCCTCAGTTATTTGGGATACTTAGTCATAATAAAATGCTTCTGTATAAATAGTATTGACTGGATGGATATGTCTTAATCAACTGCATATACTTTATTTCTTTAACTCATCTTCTCTAATGTGAGAAGTTAGAAAAAACATTATTTTTTCAATGCCAATGCCCACTTTATTAGCTGTGGAAACTTCAGTGGATTTATTAACCACTTAAAGTCTTATTTTCCTTACTTGCCAAAAATGGTAATAATAGCAGCTCCTACTTTTATGGAGTTGTTGTGAGGATTAAGTAAGAGAATATCTGTAAATTCCTCAGTATGGTGAGTCATCCAGTGTAAGGAGAGGTGTTCTGTCTTACCAGTGTGGAGTACAACTGGAGCCAGGTGTCTCCAGTTTGAGTGCTCACTGAAGAGCACTTACCAGGTTTGGGATTTTGCCTGTGTTACTCACCTTTCTGTTTCTCAGTTTGCTTACCTCTAAAAGGGGATAATCACAATAACTAAAAGTAGGATCATTATGAGGATTGAATGGTGCACACTTATAATCTCAGAGAGAGAGATAATATAATCTAGAGAGTCTGAGGCAGGAGTATCTTAAGTTCAAAGCCAGCCTTAGCAACTTAGCAAGGCCCTAAGAAACTTAACAAGACCCTGTCTCAAAATTAAAAATTAAAAAGGGTTGGTGATGTGGCTCTGTGGTTAAGCACCCCTGGGTGCAATCCCCAGTAGAAAAAGAAAAAAAAACTTAGAAGGGAGTTTGGCTTAGGGGTACCACAATATGTTAGATACTATTATTGTACATAATAATCATAAGAATAGCATCCAATAAGCATATTTTTATTATAATTATTATAAAACCAAATTTTTATCATTTATCTTGCAGATCTAAACTAAGTAATTTATAGAGACCAGTAATAATAGGCTTAGTAGGAATATGGAAATGAAATTTCTTTTAAAAATTGGAAAACTAAAGTTTAATATAAAATGTAAATTTGGCAGATGCAGTTCTGCCATTGAGTTGTTTTTAACATGCGTAGTTTCTACATGGAGCTACAGAGAGGAGTGAGTCACCTTTGAGAAGTACCCTTTGTACTTGCTGAAAAGCAATGATTAGAGAGCAATGAGCCATGCTCTGTCATCAGTACCTGTTTGAGGTGCTCAGATGGGGCCTCCTCTAGCCCAGCTCCAGGTGGGCTGACTTTATGAGGAAGAGTCCACTTAGGCATGGCTATTAAAGGTAAGCGTGCCCCAGGGAGGGTAGTGGGATTGGCAATTCTGTTGGAGGAGGTCAAGGTGGAGTGTTTGTAGGAACAGCGTCTTGTATGATAGAGACACAGAATGAATGAGGAGGGACAGATGACAGAGTGGGAGGGACAGATGGGGATACCTGTGCTGGCCTGGAGATGATGTCAGGTAGGAGAAGACCTCATCAGTTTTGTGAGCTGCCATGAGATGGGTGAAGAGCTGGGTTCCTCCCTGTCCAGGTGACCATCTCTCTGGCTGTGGTAAGAACCAGAGAATCAGAACACAGTCCAGAGAGGGAGATTAGAAAACCTCAAGGTGAGAGTCTGAAGTTGGATGAGCTGCTAGAGAGTGAGGAACAGGGACCCTTCAAGACAACCAAAACTATGGTGGTGGAGGTGGAGAAATTGCTGGAGTGAAGATATTTTGAGGCTTGACTGTAGTGACAGGACATTAAGGAAACAGAGATTTTAAGACATGTATGCTCCCAGCACCAAAGGCCTCAGTCTGGTCAGCTGAGAAAAAGGTGGAGAAGAAGCCATTCAGAGATTTCCATGAAGGCCTTTGTGGTGAGAGTACTTCATAGAAATGGCAGAGAAGAGAGGTCAGATCCAGCAAGTTTAAGAAGAGATAGGTTCTGATGTGGCACGAGCTGAGGCATCTCCCTCACTGAAGAGCAGCATCTGTAGAAGGAAGAAACAGTGAAGTGAACAGGGACACTCAGAGGTGTCCTCAGGTGTGGCCTAGAGAAAAAATCCCTGGGCAGCTTAGCTGCAACCTGAGCAGATGGCAAAATGATTGAGCCATTGGGGAACTGCCAAAAGTCTCAGTCAGGTGCTCTGAGTTAATCATATCTGTGCCAGATCTTGATAGCTGTGAGCACTGCCTTAGAGCGGGAAGTCAGAATGCCTTTGCTGACCTGGCCCTCAGAGGCACTCCCTACTTACCCACCAACTGAAAGTGCTGAGATGTGGGGTTCAGCTTAGCAAAGGAAGACAAGTCTGGGTGTTCAACCTGGTCAGATGAAGCCTAGTGTAAGCTTCCTTGGGGAAACGGAGGCCCAAAGTGACCCATAGACTTAAATCCATGAGGAATGGTTTTGTCTGATCCTACATGCATTCCCTTGCACGTGGCCCTGTATTTTTATCTCCTTGTCTTCTGCCCTGTTCCCTTTCTTGCCCTCTGATCACAGAGACTCTCAAGCCAAGCCCATCTTAACTCAAAGCTTTCTTACCCCTTTCTGTATTTCTACCCATAAAATCACACCTTTCTCTCTTCCTTGGTTAGGTGTTTGGTTAACTAAACAGCTTGGCTGTTAGGGTGACAGTGGATGTAGTGGAGATAACCTTCTCTTTCTCTGGCAGTACTTTTGCACTTTACAAAGATATTTTCTTGCTACACTTTCATTCAGATGGGCTACTGATTTTCCTGTCCTCATTCCACATACTGTAGAATTGGTGATAAGAGGTGATTTGAGACAGGATGTTTTTAAAGTGAATTTCCCTCCTCACTGCATAGACAGACTCTCAGTGTGTGAATTGAGGAATCTATATGCTAGTCTCAATGGTCTACCAGAGAAACTTTCAGTTGGTAAATGAGGTCATGAGAACTTTTCTTTTAGAAAAATGAAGTATTTAAAGTCTTCTCTTTGTTATTGCCTTTTAAAAAATTTTTTTTTTAAATTTTTTAAATGTTTAATTTTTCGTTTTAATGCCTTTTTCATACATTTCTAAGGTAGCGTTATCATCCATCCCATGAAAAAAGGGGGAACATCCTATACCTTTCCAAGGCAGTCAATTCAGTTGGTAGTCAATGAATTTTTTTCTAGCTGTTATAAGCAATGGGTGACAGAAAGAACATTGAGTCTTCTTCTTGAAATTTTTGACAGGAGACATTTTCCTATTTCCCACCAGGATGTAGGAATACAGATTCCACCTTCGATGAGGAATGAGGTTGTTGACTAGAAGAACTTAAAAGGAATCCATTAATGATTTAAAAGACTGCTTAATTTCCCTACCTCTGAAAGAAACAGAACTTGATCAATACTCTTAAGGTCACCTCTGGTATTTGCTATGTCAGCTAGTCTTTTTTAGAGTTTTCAAAACCAGCCCCTACATTCATACTGATAGGCTCAATTAGAGATATGATGTTGAGTGTGGAGCCAATCAGATGTTGAAAGAGAAAGTACAGCTATACATGGTGGGGATGTGAAGGGACATCTTATTAAAGTTT
Source organism: Glaucomys volans (assembly GCA_020662805.1). NCBI lineage: Eukaryota > Metazoa > Chordata > Mammalia > Rodentia > Sciuridae > Glaucomys > Glaucomys volans. Next base: position 308,923 of record JAJEJO010004852.1, on the reverse strand, counting down.
CTAAGTATTGACTCATTTAGTTCTAGACAGAATCCAGGGAATAGAGAGAGAAATCCTTCCCACTTTTGGTTGCCAATCTGTTCTGATTAGGCACTTATTATGAAGACAAACCTTGGCTGTAATGTGGATTTAAAAAAATGTAAATCAACATGTTTCCTCTTTAATTACTTCTGTGCTTCTGTGTCCTATTTTAGTTAAGTCTTTCCCTACAAACAGGACCTCTGCCCTTGGGCCTTGTCCACTAGTGTCATATAAACTGTTGGTCTACTTCTTTATTTGTTGTCCAAGTTGAGCATTTTAAAATAAAGACTTCCTAACTTACTAATATCAGAGATATGTGAGGTGTTTTTTTTGTTTTGTTTTGTTTTGTTTTTGTTTTTTTGTTTTTACCAAAATGAGTGCAATGCTCTTTTGGCACCTTATAAAGAGGGTTTTGGTCATTGCACAGTATAGCATTCAAAACAGATCCAGAGTTGATTGGGGCTTTAACTTCTATCCTCCTGAGAGCTGTGTCACCTCATTATTGAGGACTTTGACCAGAATATGTAGATCAACTTTTGGAGTTAACTGCCTTTGCCCTCGTACTTACTCATATTTGCTTACATCTCAATCAACTAAAATAAGAAGAAAATTCAAATGACAGACTGTTGTCTTTGCAACATTTTAAAGCAAACCTTGGTGCAATGCAGAGTCAAAGGCTAACAGAACCCCATGGTGACAATAGCCATTTGAAAATGTTCATCTCCAGAGTCTTCTCCCAGATGTGGGTACGAGAAGTAGAGACCTTCTGAAAGGTTCCAGAGAACACATGTGGTTTCCAGCCAAAATACCAATGTAAATACTTTCAAATATTTTCTTGACCTTGGTATTTCCTCTATATACAGTGCCCATAGAATGATGCTTTGCTATTTATTTAGAGAAAAAGCAAGTGGAGAAATTCATCTTTCTGATTGGATTTTATAGGATTTTATAATCCTATGAGGCAACACCTTGGAGATTAGAATCTCATAATTTAGAGAGAAAGGCTTTTTTAGAATGATTTCTGAATTTGAAAGACGTTGTCTAAAATACAACTCAAGCTTGAAAAATGTCTAGACTCTTTCAACAGATGTAGCCACTGGGAACATGATAAAACAACAAGAGATGGTTTAGTTTCAGATGGGAATTTGTTTCTTTTAAGCTTGTCAAAGAGCAGACAGGCATTTGAAGGGAAGTCTCTTTATCCTCTGCTTCCCCAGCCTGGGAAGAGAAAGTATTTTTACTCCTATTTCCTATCATGGAATGTGAAAGAGAAAATCTGGTTGTTCTTTCATACAGTGTTGCTGAATTATCCTCCTAGTCTTAAATGTGAACTGCTGCAGCAATTCCACTGTGGAATATTATGAGCAGACTTAATTATAACTGTTTAATGAGGCAGATCCCAATTTTCAGTAGATCATGACCCTTCATACATTAAGGAGGAAAGACAGTTCACATTTTTATTCAACTGACATTTGGTTAATGTGCTTCAAACAAGTTTGGGATATACTGAGTGATAAAATGGACTTTGTCCTGTTCATAAAATGTTGGCAGTAAAATAAAAAATATCAGTGTTTTTTTTCTTGTCATATACTAGCTCCCTGATATTAGTTTTAATTTATTAAGGGAAACTTCAGTAAGAAATATCATTGGATTTCTCTGAGGGTTGCTAAGTTAGTGGAAAAAGCCCTGGCCTTCACCATCACTCAGATGCATATTAGAACCCCTTGCTTGCCACCTACTATTGCCCATGGACAATAATGATAGCAATACTACATCTAATAATGGCAGTATTACTAATATACTTGCCATTTACTGGGAAATTATGTGTTTGGGCCATATGAAAATCTCATTTTTTCTAGGCTAAGACAGCAACTAAATAAATGCAGGCATTTTCACATGGTTCAACCAAGTACATGTGCTGATGCATCATAAAGCTACACAGACATTATCTCATTTCATCCTTCAGCACAGTTTTAAGGAAGGTATTATTATCACCACTTAAAATAAGAACATCAAGCTTTAACACAAGGCTAAGAAAGTTGCCCAATGTCACAAAATTAGTAAAATGGAGATTTAGACTCTGAGCTCCTGCGACCCCAATATTCTGTGGCCTTGATATAAAATAGATATTATGTAAGTCCCCCTGAACTTCAACTTCCTCTTCTGTCCTGAGAGTTTGCAATGACAGATATTAAATGCTTCCTTTGACACCCAGCATGCAGTAGATGCTCAGTAACCTGTAGCTTTTATCAGCATTACCATTGTCACTACCATCATCACCACTGTCATTGTAGGGTTGGACATCTCACTTCCTCAAGGATATGTACAGAATGCACAAAGTGAGGCCACAAATGAATAACTGAATGCAGCTGATGTGTGTGGGGGGGGGGGGGGGGGGGGGGGGGAGGGGGAGATCGCAGAGGGACCTTTCTTTCACTCAGTCAGTTGCACAAATGGTAGAGGTTTGAGAATAACACTCACACACACATTTTGCCCACTTTGTTATTTTCAAAACAAAAGAACAATCAGGAAATACCATATTGAGAACAGAGGTGTCTGTGACAAATTGACTTCATTGAAAACAACCTCTCCAAATCACCCAGATTGGGGCTGGGGGAGGGGGATCAAATTAGCCATGGAGAACCCGAGTAAGGATTTTATTGATTGCCGTAGGCATGACCTTAATTGCAGAATGTGAGTCATAATGAAAGTACTACTATGTCAGCGCTACTAATTGAGAGCCTGCATTTTTCATATGGTGGAGTTGGGGATGGTGAGTGTGGCCAGCAGGAATCCTCTGGATGTGAGAGAGACACCTAGCTGCTTCAGGCCCATTTATCTTCACTAGGCATTAACTTCCCCAGTTGAAAACACAGATGATAATTTTATGAAATATAATTCTGAATTTTTTTCCTGAAGAGCTTTTATGTGCAGACCACATGAACGTTTATTCTACTCAGATGGAGGTATTTTAATGGGAAAGAAGGAATCATTTCCATTTTATTCTATTTCAGAGGGAAAGAAGAATGACTAACCACCTTGTCATGGCTCATTGAAAGAGCTATAGAACAGGGGTCCTCATGCTAAAGCCTGCGGGTCAAATCTGCTTTTGTAAATAAAGTTTTTTGGAATACCACCATGTCCATTTGTTTATAGACTGTTGTGGCAACAGTAGAGTTGAGTGGTTTTGATGAACCACTCAAAAACAGGCTGGAAATCCATGTTTCTGGATGTGCTGACCTCTTTTCTGCAACATGGGGTAGTTCAGAGAATTCAGTTACTGTATGAGCACAGAACACCTTATTCTTATATCCAGGGCTGCAGATTTGTCAGGGAGGTTTGGGGGTCTCGGGCGTGATGTGTCTGTTTTTCACAGGTTGAAGATGTCTATATCTAGGAGAATTTTAGCCTTTACTTACTTCAGTAGATACAAGCCACATTGGGAGAGAGTAGGGGAGGGGAGCATTTTGTCTACGAAAATACCAAATTACAAGAAAGGAGATTAGGAAGAAGCTGTCTAGAAATGGGCATGAGCAGCCCCTCAATATGGGAGCATCCTTGTTTGTTGCCATTGGAACATGTGCTTATGTGGATGGGAGGACTAAGGTTGCTGCTCTTTTTTTTTTCTTCTGCAGGGGGGAGAGAGAGAGAAGAAGAAAGGGAGAGGGAGGGAGGGAAGAGAAAGAGGGAAAGAAAGAGAAAGCAGATTTAAAAGGCAAATCAGGTGAGTTAACAAATTAAAAAAGCAAAAAAAAAAAAAAAAAAAAAAAAAAATTCCCCACTATAATATAGTACTCTTTGGAGTTAGATGTAGTTGGATTTGGATTTTAGTTGGCTATTTGAGATTGGGTCCATTACTTCTCTTCTCAGCAGTTTTCTCATCTCCAGTATGGGGATAAAATGCACTTGAAATGAGCTAATGTTTACAGGAGCACAGAACGTAGACAGGAACACAGTCTCATAAAATCTGTGATTAGGGAAAATATTAAAACTCCTCTCTAGTTCAGGATTTGGAAACAGTTATGGTATTTATTTTTCTCCCTCTGAACTTAATTTCTGTCTTGAGGTTCCAGCTCTGCCCATGGCAGAGTGCATAATGTAGTCATTTCTGGGCAAACTCCGTCAAAACTGGGATTGTGCCGAGATTGGAAGCACAGGCAAGGTCAGGGATGCGTCCTCCCTGAGGGGAGGGGGCTGAAGGGCCAGCCAGTTGGCAGTGCTTCCCTGGCATCTGCTGAAATGGAGCTAATCATGCTGCCTGCCTGGGCTTGGCATTGGCCTCTATGCTGGGTGCCTCCAATGATGACGTCGACAGGCCTGCCATGACCCCAGGCATCAGGTCCACATGATCTCCTGTCCCAACACTTGTCTTCCTGCCCAGGGAGAGTCTTGCCCACTTCTGTGCCCTTCTTGGACACACAGGCACTTATGAACATTCTTGCTTGCCACTCTGGGCACTTGCAATACCCAGAGGGCCTGGTGAGGTCCTCAAGTGTGTGGGCACAGGTTGAACACAGCATGACCTCTTGTCACTGGCATGGAGGAGAGAGGACGTATGTGGGCCACTGCTTCCCAGAGGCCTTGATAGAAAGTAGCCACTAGTCTCCCCATCTCTCCGCTTCTCAGCTGTCAAGAGGATTCTGTCATTCCTCCCGTGGGCCTGCCATGGTGCCACTGCCTCAGTGTCTAACTCTGAGTTAAATGCTCATAGAGTGTCTTTACTCTGCACACTTCTCTTGGATCCCCAAGTTTCTCTGTCTCCTTACTCTTGCAACTCTCTTGGCTACTTCTGTGACCCTTCAGCAGGGGTTTGACTGCTCTCCACGGTTCTCTGGGACCACAATCTGGTTGTCTTTCTTTAGGGCATTTTTGCCTTGGCTCCCCATTCAGGTACATATCAGTGTAAAATGGGCCAAGGCAGAGTTCCAGGTGCCAACGGGTGCCACCACAATGTCACTTGAAAGCTGACTGCTTTTCTTAATTAGTAACTAAGTTTCTTTAGTTCATAGTCAACCATTATTTCCCCCCACCTCCTCTCAGTCAGAGAAATAAGCCCAAAGTTCCCATGAATCATGTCCCCTAGGCTTACATTAACTTCAGCAAAAACAAAAACAACCACATAAACAGAATTTATTTTTCAGACAATGATCCAAGGATATTAGGGTGGCTTATTGATATCATCAAGGGCACTGTGTGCTTTCCATCTTTCCTTTCTGCTATTGGAGCAAGCAAGCCTGCTCATTTTTTGTGACCTAGTGGTCTCAAGAAGGTTACCTTGTCTCCAGACATCAACTCTACATTCCCCCTAGAAAAGAAGAAGGACAATGAGCCTTTTCCTTGTAACTGAAGAAGAGAGGACCTTTGCATCTGGATTTCTAGCTATGTCTCAGTGGTCAGGATTATGCCAATGCCAATTCTTAATATCAAGGGATGCTGAGAAGTCAAGTATCTTGGCTATTCTTCCTCAAGGATAGAGGAAGGCAAGGAGAAGGGGTTTGTGAATAACTAATCTACAATGTCTGCCAAGGTCAGATAAAAGTTCTTAGAGAACAAGTATAGCTATTTGAAAAGATGGTATTAATTTATTATGTCATATGAGTACAATGTGTTTAGCTTATCTGCAAGTTCAAAAATTTCTACTGATTCAGATCATTAATTTTGTGAGGAATTAGTTTGTTGGTATATTTGGTCATCTTCTATGAACAAAGGGATTTCTAAATCAATTAATCGTAGAAACAAGATGTAGTGGTAGGAATCATATTACAGTGTCTTAGGAAACAAACTTTTAAGCACTTAAGAAATTTCATGAAACCAACTGATGAATTATGTCATTTTAAGTTCTCTTTTTCTTTTGGGTGAGGCTGGATTACCCCCTATTTGCCAAAACATGCGAGAAATGTTTTATTGGCTTCCTTTTGATTCCTTTATGTATATGAAAATAATAAAACTGCATTTCTTTAAATGTATTTCATAACTTACTGCTTCCATAAATTCACACTGGTTTTACTTTTAGTAAGGAATAAATTAGATTCTACTGCACATTAATTATGTCCTGATATCAAAGTTGAAATAATATGAAAGCTCATTTAAGTGGGGAGTTTAAGGTGGGAAAAGGTAAAGGAAAGACCACTGGGCATGTGAGTGCAGTCCTCAAAGGTTGACAAATTGTAAGCCAAATCCAGTCTGCCACCCAATTTTTTATAGATGTGAATTTTCTTCAAACATGCCAGCCAGTTCCTTATGTATTATCTATATTTGCCTTCATGCTAGGACAGCAGTACGTAGCTGTGGTAGGGACGGAATGGATTATAGGGTTGGAAATTATTTACTATTTGGTCCTTAAAGAAAAAGTTTGCTGATCCTGGCATAACCAGTCAGAGGTGATTCCATAAGAGGTGGACATGGTGACTGAATTCCTCTTCCTTTCCATGTGGGAAACAACTTAATGTTTAGGTAGGTTTTTTTTTTTTTTTTTTTTTTGTCTTTTTTATGGCACTGAGGATTGAACCTGGAGTACTATCACTGAGCTACATCCCCAGTCCTTTTTATTTTCGAGACAACGTCTTGCTAAGTTGCTGACGCTGACCTCAAACTTGCAATCCTCCTGCTTCAGCCTCCTGAATCACTGGGATTAAAAATGTAATCCATTGCACCTGGCTAAAAAAACTTTTCATCTACAGATAAAATATGTGAATAATTTAGCAATACTGTGTTTAGGACTTGTGGATAGGAGCTGTCTTAGTGTGTTTGTGCTGCCATAGCAAAATACCATAAACTGTGTGACTTCTAAATGGCAGAAATCTACTTGTCCCAGTTCTGGAAACTGGGGAGTCTGTCAAGTAGTGGCAGATTCAGTGTCTGGGGAGGGCTGACGTCCTGGTTCACAGATGGCATCTTCTCATGACTTCAGGTTGTAGAAGAGGTGAATGGATTTCCTCAGGCCTCTTTAATAAGGGCACTGATCCTGTTCCTCAAAGACTTCGTCTTCAAATGCCATTGCAATGGAGATTAACTTCAGTATAGAAATTCCAAGGGACACAAACATTCAGACCATAGCAAGGATGTTTATTTCTGTATCAAGACAACTGGCTCACTTTTGTCTTCAGCTCAACCTGTCATATGATAAATGCTCTTACAAGCAAAAGTTCCAGCTCACACCTGGAATCCCAGTTACTCAGGAGGCAGATCCAGGAAGATCTCAAGTTTGAAGAGGCTGAGACAGGAGAATCACAAATTTGAGACCAGACTCAGCAACTTAGCAAGACCTGGCTTCAAAATAAAAATAAAAAGAGCTACAGATACAGCTCAGAGGTAGAGTGCCCTTGGGTTTAATCCCCAGTATTGAAAACAAACAACAAACAAAACCTTTCTAATAAATGTTCTTATCATGTTCACATCCATTCTAGAGCTGAGTCTGGAAGTACCACAACCACAGAGACCCAGAATTGCTGACCCTGTGCCCTTGAGCAAGTTACCCATGGTCTCAGAAACTTATCTTCTGCAACTGGCTGGAAAGAATTCACTATAGGGTCTCTAAGTTTCCATACTTTACAAAAGCTCTCTGATTCATGATTCTTTTTATACACAATCTTAGTCCTGACTTGTCTTTTTCATTTGGTGCACATTTTGACCAGGGTACTCAAGATCTATGTCGTTAATCATTTGCAGCTCCTTATCATTTAATCATTTGCAGAACTTAAAGCATTAGTTATTTTGGAGACAAAAGCCAAGACCTAGAGTCTGCAGATAATGGAAATACCTAATATTTATTAAGCACTCTGTGCCATTCACTCTTCAATGAATTGTATGTTTATTAACATAATCAATCTGCACAGTACTATTCAGTACTATTATTAGCTTCATTTTACAGATGAGGAAACCTTGCTCAAGGTTGCACAGTCATTGCACTTTTTAACTTCAGAGCCTGTTTCAGAGTCTATTTTCTGTTGCTGTAACAAAATACCTGACACTAGATAATTTATGAAGGACAGAAGTTTATTTAACTCATGGTTCTGGAAGATGGGAAGTTCAAGAACATGGTGCAGGTACCTGAAAAAGGCCTTCATGCTGCATCATAATCTGGTGGAGGGCATCACATGAGCATGGTAGCTTGAGTCTGTCATCCTATGAAAACACTAATGCCATCATGCGGGTTCTACCCTCTCACCTCCTTTAGTTCTAATTATCTCCCAGTGGCCTCATCAGCATGTGAATTTAGGGATTAAGTTCCTGATACACAAACTTTGGAGGATGCATTGAAACCAGGACAGAGCTCCCTTCAAACACTAATCCTTCTACCTCTCAGTGGATGGCATTTTTGTCTGGCAGTTATTCATCTTTACAGAAGTTAAGGGGGGAAACAAACGTGAGAGGTATAGGTTGTCATTCCTAGAAACTAAGGATGTTTTTGAAAATTAAAACATGACTTCCTTCATTTACCAAAATCCTACTCTGAAGTAGCAATCATTTCAGGAGGCTCATCTTCTCTATCTCCTCTTTTCCTAAGTCAGATAAAAACTCTTTTCAGGATGATCCTTGCCTCAATACAGGTCAGAAACTGGGTCATCTTTGTGAAGTTCCTCTTCTTTGCCAATACCCTTTTCTAATTCTTTCTGAGATTTAAAAAAACAAACAAGCAAGCAACCGATGTAGAACAATCTGTGGCAGATGGTTATTTCAGCTCTAGGTGAGTTTTTGTCATTATATTCTGGGGGATGGAAACTGTTGCTTTAGATAATCATCTGTTATTTTAGCAAAGTGCCAGCTAGGAACCATTGTAGCCATGATGGTTTAGAATAGTGATTTCTTCCCCTTAGTCATTAGTACATAAATCATTTCCCTTTGAATTCCGTGGAATCTTAGATGCCCGGTGTGAGGAGGCATTTCGATTCTATAGTTCCGTGCTATGGGAATGACTCTAGGCATAGAGGAATTGGTACTCTATGCCATGCTGTGGAGAATAAGGAATTTAACAGTTCAGCTGGAAGGTGGGAGAGGTAAGATGAAATTAGGCTTCCAGAATGAGTTAGCCTTCTTCTCAAGGGTTAGCTTCCCTGGAAAATACAGTAATAAACAGCTAAACCATGGAGTTCATTACCACTGTAAGTCCCTAATTAATTTATTTTATGTTAATTAAGTTTATAATTATATAGTAAAACACTTACTTTCTCCCTCAAGAAATTGACTGAATCTTCTGAAGGGGCTTTGTGACTGTAATTTAGGTGCAATTAACCAGTTAAATTTAGTTAGGGTTTGGTTCATTTAGCTGCTGCTGGAAGATGCTAGATAGGCAGAAATATGTGCTATCATGGAGGAGAGTCTGGGGCAGGGAAGATTCCTAGAGGCTCTCTCCTCAGCTTTGGGAAGCTAGTCCAGGTATCCAGGACATGTGGAAGTAGAAAATCTCTTAAAATATGGTATCATAATTATCATCTATGTCTATTTCCCAGTTGTTTAACTGTAGAGTCCTTTAACTGGGGATAAAGGTGAAATCCTTTTGCAGAATATTCCTTTGTGGTCCTGGAATTGGGAATGAAGCCATGGAATGGTTCTTGTACATTTTCCATCATGGGTGTGAAATCCCTGGCACTTGCCAGCATTCAGATGCAGGAGTGATATCTCAAGCAACAGCCACCATTTTGGCATAGAAAACAGCCTTACCGATTGGAGAAAGAGGGTATGTGACCACCCTGAGATCTGCCAGCTGTGACTCTGCACAGCTGTCCTCAGCAGTGAGGCTATAGGGATTCTCAGTTTGGGCCTCTCTTTCCCAAGAGGGTGAAGTTGGAAATTTTGAGCAATGTTCCCTTTTGTGACTTTTTACTTCTTGTCTCATGACAAAGAATCTATTTAGGCCTAAGTTTTAAAGTGCAGTTGGATGGAATCATTTTTAGTGGTTGCTGAGCATCCTGTGGCAGGGTTAGAGTTCCCTGTTCATGACTGGGAGTGGAAAGCTGCAGAGCACTAAGGCACAGTTATTCTAGTAGGAAGCCTGAGAATATAATGGTAGTACCTGGGTGGTGGTTATAGGAAACGTTCATCCACTTTAAAGTGCCTTTGGCTCTTCAAGCATTTATTTCTTGGTGGGTCAAGGTCCTTGCTTTAGATAAGAAGCTCAATAATTAATTTTTGTCCAAAATGCTAAGCTGAATTATGTGAGATAATAGTAAAAGACATTTTGGTGTCCTCTCCTCATGTGGGACATGGTTTATTACTGTGTGATTAATGGGTGAAATACGTCATTTAGTCAAATTTCCCGCTTCTCTCTTTGTTTTCATCCACAAAATGGAAGCACTATCCTTTACACTTTGCAATAAGCAAATGAGTTCCTACTTCCTCAAAGAAGTGTGACGTATATACTTGCAAAGGTATGCAGATACCAGATTTTCATAAATCATCTTATTTCTATTCTTTACATTATTTACTATTATTTTCAGAAGAGGTGTATCTTTGTTTCTGTTTGGAACTTACATTAGATATTCTTTTGTCCCTGATTCTCTTATAATGGAATAAAAACAAAAAACAGCAAAACGAGTTGGAGAATGACTTTCAATAAATAAAGTATGACTAAAATAGGTTTTTAAAGAAAACCATACTGTATTCAAATGCCACTCAGTAAATTCAGATAGTGAGATCAGCATACACCCCAGTACTTTCAGTCCATAGGAGAAAATAGAGAGGAAGTGAGAGAGGGGCCCACACAAGTAAAGAGAGAGAAATATGGGGTGGCCGGGGGATGGAGAGACAGGGAGACTGAGATTTGGGCAGCCCAGGCTAACAAAAGAGGAAGACTCTTTGGTTACTTGGTTACACCTGACAGAAGCAGGGCAAGCATCTATGAAGGCCTCTTCCAAACCCATGAGCTTTCAGAATGCAGCCCTTAATTGGTTTAAAAACCAAGCTGCATGTTTACAGGAGAGTCCTCAAAAGCTCAAGGCGAGTGGAGCAAGGTCATGCGTAACTTGCAGACTAGCAGTTTATCATCCTGAGCATTTCTTTATAAATCATACATAGTTGGTAAAACAGATTTGTGTTTAACTGAAGGGGCTGTTTCAACTGCATTTTTAAAATTTAATAGGGAAGTTTGGAATTTGTAAGGCCCGTTTTTTTCCAAATATTAATAATTATAAAGCTAACAACTACCCAGTGATGAGGAACATGTATATGGCATGAATAGGAAATACTTATATTAGTTCCAGTCATCAAAACATATTAGTTTTTTTTTAAATCTCTTTTATAGAGTTGCATAGTTAAGGTTCAGAGTGGTCCCCTGACTCTGCTGATGTTTTGTAGCTGAAAAGGGAAAGAGGTAGGATCCAAACTCAGGTCTGTCTGGCTTTAGGTTGCTTCTTGCTGTCTAACCAGACACCAGACACCAAATACCAGAATCTTTTAGAAATCACTGTGGAAATGAATGCTTTAGCACCCAAAAACCAAGGAAGATAGACACAGGGTAACTAAAATTTTAATAGTAGCTGTAAGTGAAGCTCTAGGCTCTTATAGGGTTAAATAATAGGTGGTAAATTGCTGTAATTGTGAAGAATGAAAGAAATACCAATTTATAATTCAGTCATTCCTGCTACCCACATGTAGTTAGGCACTGTCCTTTCAACTCTGTCACATTTTAAAATTTTTGCTGCTTTCACATAAGGCAGTGCATTTGTCTATCACATCTTTTGAAGCATCTAGTACTTTATGTAGATAGTGATTTCTGATTTAAAGAGAATGTTCATATGGTTACAAGGTAAATAGCCTTGCCCTTTTAATAAGTTTAACTTATCAAACAATTTCCTGTCTCAGAAAACTTTCCTGAAAAGAGTGTCAGATGTTTTGGATACATTACTTTCATAATCTAAAATGCATTGTTTTTCCAAAAATCTAAAATGCATTGTTTTTCCAATGTCTTGGGTCTAGTTGATTTTTGGTGTGGTTTACATAATTCTAAATTAAGCTCTTATATTTGGTATGTCATAGCTGTCGTCCATATTTTCTTTAAAACGTGAAATAAATAAATCGTGAAATCATTTGTGTATATAGAAATGCATGCTCTTTAAAATCCAGATTTTTCTCCACATATAATTTGCAGCTGAACCAAAGACCTATGAAGGAATCAAGGAGCAGAAAGAATCTCCCCAGCTTTCAAAAGAGGGTGTTGCAGTGTGAAACCACTGAGGTTGGCACATATCCATGTGCTATGAGATTGTCGAGTACTATTAAAGACCATGATGGCATAGCAGAGGGGGCTCCTTCCAAAATGAGCTCTTTGAGCAAATAAAAAGGTCACTGACAGCAGAGGCTTCTGGAACTGCAGGTTAATTTAAGTCAAGTTGGGAGTTCTACTGGCTGCCTCAGTCTGAATGTATATAAGGCTGTGACCTTGGGATTATCTTTGTACTTTTCAAGTCTCCTGTTGAGAATCTGCTTTCGAGTAGAGTAAATTCTCTGTTTAATGAGGCTTTTTTTGAAATGGGTAACCTGCTATGCATATGGAGCATGCAAAGGAAGTGGCTGGTGTTAGAATCCTGAGAGTTACATCTGATGCAGAAACACTTTCAGACCATGGATTCTATTCCTGATGGCAGGAAAGAATGTCACACTTAGACTCATGACCAATTCAGGGGTCTGCCTTTCTAAACCTCACTAGAATACAGAATAATAATTAGGAATAAAGTTTGATTTGCTTCTTAAGATTTCCATTTGGGACTTTCAGTTTCTTTTTATGGACAAGTGTCAAGCAATGCCCCAGAAGACTGACAAGAAGCAGGATGATATTATTTCAACCAGCCTGCTTTGAATATGAATGGAGGTCAAATGAGTCCATGTCAACCCTCTAAAATGCTATCTTCTCATCTCAGACACTGTGGAGGAGAGCCACATTTCAATTCTTGTCCTAGCTAGGTATTGACTGAGATGATGGGGGTTCAACTTGGGGAAAGGCACCAGAAAGAAAAAAAAAAGGGCATTGTTATGGTTTGGATATGATGTGTCCCACAAAGGCTCACATATTAAAGCCTTGGTTCCCAAAGCAACAGTGTTCAGAGGTGGGGCTTTGGGGAAGAGAATGGATCATGGGGGCTTTTAGCTTCATCAGTGGATTAATCCATTGATGGATTCATAATTAAATTCTATTGAGAGATGTTGGAAATGGTTGGAGGACCTAATTTAAGGGAGATGATCTTTGGGGGTTGGTCCTTGGGACTATATCTTGTCCCCAGCAACCCCCTTTCTCTCTTAGAAATCATTTCTACTTTTTTTTTTTTTAATTTTTTGTGGTGCTAGGATATGAACCCAGGGCCTCACACATACTAGTGCTCTATCACTAAGCTACATCCCCAGCCCCTCTGCTTTTAGGCTGCCATGGGGTGAGCAGTTTTCCTTCATTGCACCCTCCTTGTCGTGATGCTGTCTGATGATGGCACAGAAACAACACAGTCAACTGGTCATGGAATGAAACCTCTGAAACTGTGAGCTAGAATAAATCTTTCCATCTTCAAGTTAATTTTCTCAGGTTTTTCTTTTTCACAGCAGTGGAAAGGTAATTAACATGGGCATGTTTCATTGAAGGCCCTCTTTCTTTCCTCACAATATTCTGTTTCTGAGTTTGAGCACATCTACTTCTCTGGGTAAAAGACTGTGGCTAGAGAAGTGTTTTTGAAGACTGTTATCTAGGTGCTCTCTAAGCACCTTGCCTCCACCATGTTCCTGGTACATGCCCATAGCACTCATGGAAACAGACCTGCAGCTCCACCTTTGTCTGGGACCATGGGCAGTGGGTGGATAATGTCCTTGCTTGGCAGGGTGCTAAGCAAGTGATGGAAGACATGTGGCTGCCACACATAGTGAGAAAGAGACCAAGGTAGGACCTGGGAGTTACCACATGAACCAATCTGCTTAATAAAACTTAGTTCAGTCTTCAGTACAAGGACTCAGACAGTTATACCTGTCAGCTCTAGATCAAAGGATGGCAGCCTACCCTCCATGATGTCCCTGCAAAAACAACAAAGGCCTTGCTCTTTATCCTGCTCTTCTCAGGACTATGTTTACCATAGTCAGTGCATGGGAATCACCAATCCCGCCTATCTTTGGTTTTACATTCTGGACTAGTTGGTGATCAGCTAAGGTTTCATTATCTTTCCACTTAGCTCACTTAATTAGAGATGGGATTTATAAGGTATCTATCTTCCCCTGTTCAAGGTGGATGTCCTTCTCTTTGCTTCTTAATTGAAACTACTGATGGATCTGACTTCAGGGCTCTTTGCATCAATTGGCAGGGACACTATCCACACAAAAGACCTCCTAGTTGCTGCATTTTTAGCAAGAATCCTAAATGTTAAAGTTTTTCAAACTTGATTTTTAATGCGTTGCTTGGGGTCCCTAATTAAAAAGTGTTGCATGACAGATTCTATTTTTACCTGTTCTCTTCCTTCTGGGATCAGTTTAAACTTGAATATTTATTCCTATTTTGGAGCTTCATTGTTTCTCTTTTTACTCTTCAATAATTGTGGTCATCTCTTTTCGTTCTTG
>JAJEJO010004852.1:209873-294279 GCA_020662805.1 Glaucomys volans | reverse complement strand
TCTCTCTCTCTCTCTCTCTCTCTCTCTCTCTCTCTCTCTCTCTCTCTCTCTCCTTCCCTCTCTTCCCCTCATATTTCTTTGCATGTTTTCAACAGTATTTACTTTTCTTGAAATTTGTTTCCACATCCATTTTGGTTTGTGGTCCACAGTTCTAGCCACATTTGGGTGGAGCCAAGAGACTTGTTTTGTGTCTGTTTGAGGTTCTTGCAGATTTTAAGTAGTTATAAGTTGATTGGGCACTAGGATTACTCTGTAGGTTCTAGAACTCTGGTTTCATATGCTATGGAAAACCACTGTTCAGAGTATTTTGGTAAAAATAAACCTATGGTGGCAGCAGCAAGTAGGTATAGTTAGCTATCTATATCTGTGGTTTCTGTGTCCGTGTATTCAACTGTATTCAACTGTTCAATACAGTTTCTGGGTAGACAGTTTCTGGTCTTATTTCCTAAACAGTATGGCCTAACAACTATTTACAAGGCATTTAACTTGCATTAGATATTGTAAGTAACATGAGCTAAGAGAACATTATATAGGAGGTAATTTGCAAATGCCATTTCATATAAGAGACTTGAGCATTAGAAGACCTTGGTATCCTCAGGGGATCCTGGAATCAACCTCTCTTGATTATTAGGGACAATTGTACATGCTAATTGAAGTAAACTAGAAGGCTAGACAGACATTGCCAAACAATGGATTGATTTGGGTGTCTTGGTGTGTTGTTTGTGAAGCATTTTGTGCATGAATGTCCCTCAGATCACAAACTCCACCTACCTTTTTCTCCTTCTCCGCTTAAAGCATTTTTTAGATGATTCTACTGATCAGGGAGGTGATATTTGTCTTTGGATGTGCTGCCAATCCTATGTGAAGTTTTGTTGAGTGCTTGGACACCTGTCATAGGCTCTGCTGACTGGAGCACATCTTCCTTAAAATCATTGAATTTGAGTTGTGCAATAACTTTGGCTTTCCTTACACATTATGGCTTTGCCAAGAACTTTGTGTTTCCTACTTTAATTTTCAGCTCATAACTGAATTTCATTTTGCAAAGTCAAACCAGAGCATTTCCTTTGAAAGCTTTGTTGACCATCCTCAGCCATGTACCTTTTAGTTTTTCATCTCCAACTAATGAATGGACAATGGTTTCCTTTGTCCCATTCCCACACACACTGAAATTTTGATCAGTGTGAGAATTAGAATAGCACAAATCTAACACCTTTTCCTCAGGCTAACCTGCTTCAGGAGGTACTCACCGGGTGTCTACCTGTCCATCCCTTATGGACCAGTAGGTCCTAAATCGTGTGGAATCCTTCTTTCTCCTCCATTTCAGCTCTCTTGCTGAGTGCACTAAAACTCTCCAATAAAACTCAGAATTTAGCCATTAATATGGCAAAATTCAAAATGAATTCATCCTCTGGTATGTGTGTGAGGCAGTGCTGGGCACAGAAGGTGCGTCTACGTGTGCTTTCTCTGCCTTCCTGTAGGATGCAGTCTGGGATGCAAGCAAGCCAAAAGAAAATAAATACAAGTTTTAAGAAGGTCTAACAGAAAGTCACATGAGTAGAAGTGAATGCCATAGAAGTTAAGAGGAGGGAGAATTAAATACTTGCAGTGGGTGTGAATTTTGTACTGGACCTTAAGAATGGTCAAGGCATCTAGAAGGAGAGCTTGCTTGGTTGAAGGAAGTCTCAAGAGAAGTCCTGGTATATGGATAAAACAAATCTTTTGGAAGCAGAGGCTGTATTTGAGAGATGTTTAAGCAATTTTTGCAGTGAGTGATGGGAAGAAAGTACCACACAGGGTGTGTGGGGCAGACAGGTGGACATCCATGATGTACAATTGTATCTTGGGAGATTTTTATGACAGATACACGATGTCTTTGTAAAAGGTGGGCTGCAAATTCCCAGCCTCTGAGTTTAGATCTCAGCTCTTTCACCTCTTCTTGGGTGACCTTGAACACATCATATTCTCCATGGGTTGACTGAATCACTTATAAAATAGAAAAATCAACAATAATAAGGCATAGTTGTAGCCACAACCAACATATTCTAAATGCTCCACAAATGTCAAAATAGGACTATTGATGTTTAAACCCAGCTGCTGAAATAAAGCACAACCATTCCTGGTTCAAATCTGACTTTGTGAGAGAAAACTTTTGAACCCACTGTTTTCTAGGCACCTAATGTTGTAAGGACACAAGAGTTGATTACTTGCTTTTATCTCATAAACATTTTTCTACAAAGCTGTGGAAGCATCTGTTTTGCCTTCCAGTGAAGGTAAGCTGCTACCCGGCAGGCACCCCAGCCACCACACAGTTTCCAAAGTGGCATCATACCATGCAGATGCCCAAGTTGGAAGTTTTCTGCTTGAACTCTCCAAATGACAAATGTGACAAGATTTGCTTTTGTAGATCGCAGCTGTATCTTTCTTCCGTTCCCTTTGCTTCCCTTTGGACTCAGCAGTTTTCCTTTTTGCTCCAGATAAATTGCTGTTAATTTAAATGTACTGCAGATTCTTGCCATTTTATGGCTGATTGCTTCTGAGTAATAGGAGGAAAATGTGTGCACGTTTGAATGTAAATAAATCTAAATAGATTGTGAGCCAGTGGTAGAAAAAAGCAGAGCACTTCATTGACCTTCAAATGCCCCTCTCCAGTCCTTCCCTTTGAAGAGGCCAATGAGCAAAGCCCAAATCAGCAAATAGATTTGGAGTTTTAAGGTGCATCCATTCATTTCCCTTTTCAGCTTTCAACTTTACATCTCATTTCTCAGAGGGCACTTGCTTTACCCTGGTTCCTGTTTGGCCCAGCTAGTATACAGGGCGGTGACAAAGTTCCTCCAAAGTTGTTTTTAATAAAGGAGCTGATTTCCGGATAACCACCATGCACCATTGGAATGCTGCAAATACTTCAGAATGTCACATTGTCAAAATATCTATATTTCGGGCTCATAAGCTAGACAGCTCGTTTGGCTGCTAAACTCACAAGATGTTCAGCCATTTGTTGTGGTCTAAAAACTTTCCCCCCTCTCTAGGAGAAAATAATTATCTATTGTTTTATATCATCTTGTCCCTTTCTTGAGTTTTTAAAAACATGAGAGGATAGAAGTCATGACATCTTAGATAAGTAAAATGGGACTCTGAAGTGTACTATTAATCTTTAAGAAATATGAAGTGTTGGATATGTTTCCTTATAAAAGGATCAACTCTTTAAATAAAACTGATTTTTCAATAGGTGGTGGGGTCTCATTAGTCTATCAACAGTATGTGGAGATCAAGGGTATCAAAAAGGAGACTGACTTACCTTCCCAGAGGTGAGGGGTGGCAGACATGGTCATCTGAGTACAGACCCTGAATGTTGCTCTCAACTATAACAAGCTGACTTTTCCTCTCAAGGAAGGTATCCTGTGTGTTTTTTGTGGTGGCTTTGCTCATTTTTATTTCATAGAATAAATCTGAGTTCTGTTTCTTTGGGAAGGATGCATCATAAAAGGCAAGCATAAAAGGCTGGGAAGGGGCACTTGACTTCATTTTAAAAAGGGCAAATGTAATTGCAGTCTGAATAACTAGCAGTCCAAAAAGAGCTGGCGTCTAGAAAATTATACTTTCTTAATTGTGATCATCAAGGATCCTGGAGGCACTTGGGGCAGAAAAGTGGCAAAGGAAGAGTGGCCTGGTTCCCACTGCAAACACTCTTGGAGTTCCTGTGCCATAAACCCATTGGAAATAAGGTTTTGCTCTAGCAGCTTAATCCATTCTGTCATTTTATGAAAAAATCAAATGTCCTTCCAAATTGAATGTGCAGGGAACTAGTCTGTTGAATCAACACATCTTTTTTATTTTGGGATGTCTTCTATTTGTTTCACCGAGTTTCTTCTGTTTTTATTGGCAATCTTGACTTCCTTACCTTAATCCTGTTGTTTCAGTGGGAAGGAATTTTAGACCCACCCTCTTAAGACCTGAAGGAGTTACTCAGGAGTTTGCTTTGTCAATTGGCATGGGAGTCCTACTGCAATAGTGCACTCTTGAACTAGCTCTGCTAGTTTGCCTGGAGGCAAAACTTTTAGAAAGAGACAAGGGAGTCAGATAGGAAGGAAAATATCAGTAGTGCCATTGAGTACTTTTTAAATTCTCAGGGCTTTGTAGGTGACTAAACCTCTAAGTGATCTTGGCACTCTTACTGAGGTGTTTTTTTTGTTTTTTGTTTTTCCCTGAGACTTGGAAGGGCAAGAAAGAGAAATGCTGTGGAAATTAAGCTCCGTAGACTCTGAGTATTGTTGCAAATGATGATACAGATTGGTGGTGGTAATTACAGCTCCGGTGGCAGATGACACCAGCATTTGGCAGACCAGACACCATGTTGAGGAAGATCCAGAGTCTGGAGGGCTGGGTTTAGAGGAGACTTCCAAAGCTGAGCTTGAAAATGTCTTGGGGGTTTCTAGGATGATGTCATCTATTTTGTCACATGGGAATCTGATAAAGATGCATGTAAATTACACAGAATTGTATGTACGAGAACCTTCGCTGCTCCTACTGGTCTTTCATAGGAAAGTTTGGAGAGTTTGTCTTCTGCTTCTCTCTTTCCTGTGCTATGGCAGAACTTGGTCACTAGGGACTTAGAGTTCCTGGTCTGAAATCAGAGATTCATCACGCAGTAGTTGTAGGACCTTGGGGGAAGCCACTTAACTCTCTGAGCCTCAGTTTCCTTACCAGGAAAGATGGCGCAATAACAGACTCTCTCCCAGAGAGGTTACTGCGAACTTTAAAGGCCAATATGGGCACATGGCTTAGAAAAGAATCTGACAAAAAACAGACTAGCTTTTATATATTGGCCATGTTATTTACTCATCTCTCTCCTTCTGTAAGTCAATGAAGTATCCGAGGTCAAGGAACTCCATATTCTTTACTTTTGTATCATCCATTACAGTGTCCACTGCTTGGTCAGTATTCAATATATGTTTGCAGAATTAATGGGTGGTATATTTTATATACATATATATATAATATACACAGTTTTAAACCTTATATTGTGTGATATAATTGCATATTGTATACAATGTACTGCCATGTTTATGTTTTATTATTGACATAACATCTATATATGTGTCATATATATGGTTTTACATATATATGACATAACACCTATATATGATTTAGGCATTATTAGGGTTCCTTAAAGAAAAAAAAACCCTTTAGATATTAGTGTTACCCTGTATTTCACCAGTAAAAGCCAGCCAGTTCTCTAGTTCAGTTATTTTAGACATAATTTGGTGAAAATTGACAAAGAAAGAAAATCAGGGCTTGGGTAGATGTTTATTGTTGAATCCAACTCTCCCCTCATATGAATGAACACATACAAATTCTTCAGTGATCGTCAATATTGTATACAGATTTCTCTTCCTTAAATTAAACTGCCAACATCTGATAAAATTGAGGCTGGAGCTATATGCAGAAATCCTTTGCATTTCTTCACCATGTTTCACATACCATGTAAAATTGGTTTTGAGTTTAAATAATAAGTTGCACATTTTCTCCCAATTTCTGTTCTGTTATTGTACATCGCTTTGTGTTTTAAAGTGTATTCCATGTTGTGTCTTATTTTTTAAAATTATCATATTATTTTAAAAGTAATTGTACTTGTATGATAATTTCCATTGATTTTTCTTTTGAGCATGACTTATGTTTTATTTTGTGTTTTTTTTAGGTTTTGTTTTGTTTCATAAGATCCCACTGGATGGGTAGCTGAAATAAAGAAAAAGACAGAGAAGGGGGCTGTGGTGCTTGTTGGTTGATGCTGCCCTGTAAGCTGACCTCTTGGGACAGTGTTAACTTATCCTAGGAAGTGTTGCTTACCTGGGGTTCCCTGGTAGAAATGGGCGGTGCTTGGAGGATGTACTATGTGAAGCCTGCTTATACTGTGAGCTGTGATTGGGGAGCATCAAGGCAGAGGCAGCTCTCAGGCAGCTACGCAACAACTCAAGAAAACATCTTAAATTAATCCATCTCTTCTGTCCATACAGTAGTTCAAATGCAAAATTGAAATGAAATTCCACTGAATTGTACTTCTCTTCTGAAAAGTGTGCTATTTGACCATACTGGAAATGTGTTGATTTCAATTGCTTCTGTTTATTAAAGGTGAACTACATATTTTAAAATATATATATATATATATAAATTTTATATATATATAAAAAGTTAGGGACTGGTATAAGTGAAGACTAAAAAGTCTAACCTATATTTAATACATATTTTAGCATCATTTGCTGTTATTTTCTAATCAGCACTGAATTCAGTGAGTTACTTTTCCACCCATAACATAGTGATAACAAGAGTTAAAGGCACACATGCCATCACTTTGGGGACTTTGTGGTGTCATTAAGAGCTTCTTTTCTTTGCTGGCAATAAAGATCCAAACTTGGCTTAGGTCTCAGAGTCACACAACGTTAATGATTGCTTTAAAGTTTACTAACAAGATGAAAGAGAAGAAAAAGAAAAAGAACAAGAAGAAAAGCATCAGCTGCTATCTGGTCAGGAATATTTAGGTTAGGCACAGTCAGTCTCAGAATAACTAACATAATGGAATATATGCATATGGTGAAATTACCACCTCGCCCCTTTCCACTTGCCCTCTGAGAACCACCGCTGTTTGCATTACAGAACTCCAGCTTTTCTACTCTGAAAAGGCCTGCAAGCAGAATGGTTGGCCTGCTGTGAGCAGGAGAGGATATTCTAAGAAGGACAGTCTCCCTGCTGCACACTGTCCTACTGCTGGGTTTTCATGGGCAGGAAAGCTTGTCCTGACCCTAGCAGCAAAGAGGTAGCAGGTCGCTAATGAATATGTGCTTTATCATGTGCTTCTTCATTGCTGAGAGGGCAGCTTAGAGCTACAGATTGCTGTGTCCCCTCTTTGTTCTGAGCCATGGACACCTGTTTCGTTCACTTGCCACCTCAGTGGCCTTCCTAGGCTCTGTTCTGTCTGCTCCAGGCAGTGTCCTTGTCCTGAAGAGAGGTTTGAATGCTCCCACCCTCCCCACCTCACTCCTTTCATTAGGGGCACTCCAGAGATGGGTCTGGAATGTTTCATTTGAAAACACAATCAGCTCAGACTATTAGCCATCCGCATGTAAGCCATGGCTGAATTAGAAACACTGGCATTAAAAATTTCTTTTAAATGGATGCTCAAGTTTTGTAGTTTAGTTTTAAGGATTTATGGATTTTTAACTACTCTGCCATGTTTGGAAATTTTATTTTGAATCCTATGTAACCAAGACATTAATCTTAATAAACCAGGACCCATTTAGGCACCAGCTGATATAAAAAGAATATTCTTGATGAATATTTTATATTGTATCTTTTACATTAGCCACTAAATATGTTATTGCTAGATGCCGACATTTCACAATGTCCTGTGGATTACAGCATTTATCTTGGCTACTCCATACACACTCCTAAAAGAAGGGCAGTTTCTCCAAAGTGAAAACATGCTGTTCTTTCTCACAGGTTTTCTTTCCATTTCCATTTGAGCATGAGGGCAGCAAGCTCTCATGGAGGGGAGGTCTGAATATTCTCTAAATTCCCATTTTCTTGCTCACTGCTAAATGACAGTTCCTGCCACTATGGGGATTTCCATCTTTCCCAAAGGTGTTGATTTACAGAGAGACCAGCTAATAGTAGAAATCCTGGCCCCTGAAAGAAAAATGAAATTCACACTGTGAGCTAGGCAGGGGCTCAGTATGGCAAAGGTTTGTAAATATCGGTCATTTGGTACCAAAAAAAAAAAAAAAAATAAGCTTTTATGTTATTCCGTGGAGCCCTAAAAAGGCAATGGATTTTTTAAGGACAATATTATTAGTTTCCCAGACCCGAGAGGAAAAAGAGAATATTTATAGTCAACATCTAGAAGGATTGCAGGGTAGATTTGGTTTTTGTTTTAAAATGGAGAGAAGTGGACAGATCAGGCAATTTAATTTATCAAAGATGAGTTTGACATCTCCTAGGAAAGAATGAAAACAGCAGGCTATTAGAAAATTGTTTCACATAGTTCTTGTATTCTTTGCTTTCCTTTTCTTTTTTCTTTTTTCTTTTTTTTTTTTTTTTTCTTTTTTGAATCCCTAAAGACTACAATCAGTAACACAGCTTCTCTTTTCTGTACTCTAGGCAACCTTCTTTTATCCTCTGCTTTTTATGTCCCCCATAAGAAATTTGCTTTTTAGAGCTTTCTAATGGCACCTATCGTGTTTTTGTAAGATTAGAAAAGGAGAGGAGGCACTCTTGCTGAAATCAGGTCTGTGGCTCGCCAGCAAGGACCTGGCACTTGAGTGAGCGTCAGGCAAGTCTCCTATGTGGTCTGACTGAGCCAAAACCTTCCCACCTGAGTGGCAGCTGTCACCCAGCCCCCACCAACTGTGCCCCACAGGAATGAGGGCCCAGTTTTCCAAATCTTGTGATGCTTTAAGAGAAATGCAATTCAAAACCTGGATTTTTTTATGCATAATGTCCCTATTTTTAAAAAGTTGGAGGAGTTATTTTTAAAACATTATGTAGGCCAACAAAACATGCCTGTGGGCTGCCAGTTTGTTACTTTTGTCTTAAAACACAATCGTTGTTCTCTCACTGTATCCTTCTGCCTTTCTTTTGCAAAGTTGCTTTTCTTTCTCCTGACCACTGCTGAGGGCTGCATTGCAACAAGCTTCCTAGCTTGAGTTTAGCAACACAGTGACCCAGAGTGTGTCCTTTGTATTTGACCCAGTTGTGACCCTCAATTCTCTTACCTTGCTGGAAATTCTCTTACTGCTGTGTCTTCCCACCATTCCCTGGTGTGTTCCATATCCATGTGGCCAGAGACATCCTAGGATGTCCTTCCCTCAGTTTTTTCTGAGTTGAATTTCTTTTCACCAGCATCTTCCTGGCCCATTCAGATGCTACCAGGTTGAGATAGGAAAGTTCACAACCCATTTTCATGGGTGTCTGTAATGCACTGATATGTCCCTTGGTAACTAGAAATGAGGTGTGTTATCATTGAGAGATGTTGTCCAGGTCCTGTATCATGTTTACCCAGCATTGATTGGGGTTCCCCTGAGACCCTTTTAGGCAGTTGAGAGAAATGTCCATGGTCATCACACAAGACATCAACTCTAACTGTGATGACAACCAAAGTCCAAACAGTCCAAGGCCAAGGAAGGGTCATCTCTCAGCAGGAAAAATGAACCCGAACATACATTAGAGAAAATTGACTCAGGGGTTTTCATTCCCCCTCTCCCAACAGGGACTGATTTCATTTTTGTCCAACCGAGTTTTCTTCCCAGAAATAGGCAGCAAGAACATGAACTAAACAATCTCAGCTCCGCCTGCGGCACGGAACACAGAAGGAGTTTGCTGTGGCTTCTGGCTCTTCAGGTAGTCCTGAAGTAGACCTCATGTGTCTGAGGCTTGAAGCATCTCCTCCAACAGAGCAGAGGTTGCACCTATTCAGTAGCTGGCAGAGTAAATAAGGAGCACAGGCAGAATTTAGTTTCATTCCAGGTGTGAGACAGAGCATGGCAGAAGGGCACATGCACTCTCTCTACTTTCTTTTCTCTGTTCTCCTTTCTGTATTCTCTCTTTTTCCATCTCTCTAATGGATCCTGTGGCAAACAGAGATTTTCCTTATTTTACCAGGTGCTTTGCATAATTATAGCATACTCACCCCCTTCCCCCACTGCAAATGAAATAAAAACACCAGGGGGACCTATACTAACTCTTCTCTTGCTCTTTTGGAGGGTGGATGATTCATACCTCTACCTTCTCTGGTGTCTGCTATCCAGAATCCCTCCCTGGGATGTGATCTAATTCCATCACACTACAATAGAAACTCATCTCATCTTGTTTTGCCTAGACTCTAGATTTAGAGGGAGAGCTGTACTGAAGAAACACCATTCCATATAGCATGGGGTCTCACAGGGTTGCTGTTTCCAGCCATGTGGGCTGTGCCAGCTGCATGTAGTCAGCCTCCTGGGTACAACTCAACATATTTGGACTCCAAGGAAGCATGTATAGAAGTAGCTGTTAAGTGCATTCTGCTGTGTTTATGTACCCATAGTACTTGCAAACCAAGTTTATCTAAGGGCTCCCAAGAAGGTTAAGGACTCTCCTGAATTCAGTTGACTCTGGGGTACAACCAGATCAAATTAGGTTGACAGAATTCTTAGCCAAGAAAGTTACATGCAAAAGGCTGAGACAGAAGACACCTTCCCTTTAAAAATAGCCTATTCTCTGTTTTGGTCTTCAGGGACAAGTTCATTCAGGTGAACTTGTTAGTCACCTGAATTTGACAGTGAGAGCACTCTGAGTTTCATTCAGACTCGTATTACAGAACAGCCTTGGCATAGTCATTAGTGAGCATCCAGAATATGTTGATTTGCTCCCAATCTCCATTCCACAAACCACTAGCAATGTTTAGAGTCTTAGTTTTCATGGAAAATATTTGAGAGACAATGAAAAGAACCAGGATTTTTTAACACCTTTATTTTAAGTCAATACATTTATGAATTGAGCATATACAATATAAAATAGAAGAGCTCCCCTACAAAGACAAATACTTGAGTTTTACCCATTTCATGTTCAAATCCATTTGCTGTAATCCAGAGACAGCCTGTGACTCATTCTCATGTCTTGTTTCATTTTGTTTTATTTTTCCCCTATAAGGTTTTCAATCATGTTTTTCACATTTCCTGTAAATAATGGATAATCATTTTTTTAATTTTATTTTTAAGCGTTGTTTTAACAATGTGGATAGACTATAAATGTACTTGCTGAATTCATTCATTTTTTTAACAAGCCAATAAAGTTTTATAATTCATCTCCATGTGTCTCGCATTCTCTGTGGCTGTTGTACTCCTCCCCTCCCTTCCTTAGACATGGACCATCACCATGTGTTACTGGTGGTATTCTGGACTAAAGGTATTAGAAGAAAAAGTGTGAAAAATGTCACTGAGAGTTTTGGGGGAGGCCCAAACCATTATAGATTCTGGAAAAAAAATTACCTCAAAACTGGGTTTTTAAAATTCCCATCAATCTTAATTATGTATTGCAAATTACTGATTCTTACATTAGTAAGATTTTAATTGGCTAAAATTCCATTCTTAAAAAATGTTTAAGGGGATTTTTTATGTATATGTATATATAAAACACACTCTGTGGGAATGCCCTTTGGTATTTTAACTATCTGGAATGACACACATCAGAGCAAGAGGGTATACTTAGTGCTCTGTTCTATTTCAAGTGACTCTGGTCAAATAAACATAATGACTTATGCTTTTATAGATGCAAGAGAGAGAAGACAACAATGGATATGGAGATAAGATATGATGGGAATGAAATTGTTAGCATGATGCCCACACTTTATGTCCCTTTTGTCTCCATCCCCAATCCTATCACACCTTCCCTTCTTCATTTTTCCCTTTGATGATAAGACTGAAAAGAAAGGTCTGTACACCTCATCCGACTTACTTGAGCCGATGGCTATCTTCTGATAACTTTGAAGAGTTTTCACTCCAAATTAAGGACTTCAGAATTGAAAAAACGAATCCAGTGTGATTCAATGTTTTATCAAGCTAAGTACACTGCCTCTCTTATGAGACCTTGGTGTTTAGTGTTGATGATTTGTGCTTTTTCTAAAGGTCCTTCTAAATTTGCTGAACTGAGACCAGATTTCTTCTGAAAAAAGTCAGTTCACTCTATTCCTCGGTGTCCTCTTTTACAAAATGAGATGATAATACTATCTGCCCCACTGAACTTCCATAGAGTTAAACAAGATGATTCAGGTAGAGCCCTTAGCACACAGCAAGATAACTGGATGCACCCAGGTATTGCTAATAAAACTTTCAAGGAGCTTTGATTGTCATTGTCATTGAGTGTGTCTCAGTAAATGTCTTAAAGATCACATACTGATTGTGTGAGTGCAAATAGTGGACACCAAGCTGTGACGGCCACTTTGGAGCTTTCTCCAGAATTATCACAATTCCAGTCCTGAATCTGGCCCAGTGATTCTGCAAATTTGATTTTAATAAGAGAATCTGCTTCATTTGGGCCTCTATTATAATAGTTCAGTGACTCTGAATGATGCTATGAAATTTGAGGATTATGGAAAAAATAGAATTGAACATCTTATCCCAAAGATAGTCACCCTGTTTTACTCTCACTTTATTAATTCAGAACTTTTGATCATTTGAACACGGTTTATGCTAACTTTAATTTTTAAGTTATCTATTTAAAGATCTTTGGCTAACAATGTAAATAAAAGAAAATAAGAGATTATTGAAAGCAAAGACTTGTTTCAGTTTTCCTCAAGCCTTAGGAACAAGTGTCTACAAGAAATGAGTTACGAGTAACTAGATTATTCTTTGTTGCTTCCTAAAGAGGATTCTGGCAATAGCTCTAGTAGTCCATGCTTGATGGACCTCATTGGATCCACTTCCTGTTTGAAGCAATAAAACACTTTGAAATTTGGATTTTTTTCTTATCATTAAATCATTTAAAATAAGGGGCACTGACATCTTATTAGCACTTAATTTAAAGTATCTTTAAATACTTTCACTTTTCCTTACACATATTTAAATGAGACAACAGGCTGGAGGTATAGTGTAGCTCAGTGGTCACACTCTTGCCTAGCATGTGTAAGGTCCTGGATTCCATCTTCAGCACCAAAACAACCAACCAACAAGCAAACAAGAAATAAGATATACAGCAGAATCTAAAGGATCTAAGAGATAGTGACAGGTAAGGGAGTTATCTCTCACTATGTGCCAAGTGCTATTTTACACACTTCCTGATCCAACAATCCTATGAGTCTGGTGCCAATACTGTCCATATTTTAAAGATTAGGAAACTGATCTTTAGGATAGGTATGCAGAGATCTAGGTTATTGCTAACAAGTGGCTGCACCAAGTCTTGAATTCAGGCAGGCTGACTCAAAATTTGGGGCTCCTAACAAGTCCCTTCTGTGGCCTGGACTCTGAGCCCAGTTAGGAGTAGGGTGAGGCTAGCCTCAGGCACAAGGAGGTAGGAGGTGGTCACTCTCAGAGTTGGAAGGTCATCCCTTCCAGCACAAGTTCAGTGGAGATTATTCTTGTGGCAAAGTAAAATTGTAAGGTTAACTCACTGGGGTACATGCCTGCTCCCTGGTTCCAGTAACCTCTCTGGTATTTTTGCCACTAAAAAATTCCATGTAGATCTTGACTTGCAAGTATGTGGCATGGTAGAGAAACTGGCACCTGTTTTTTTTATATTTTACTTTATGAAACAGAATTTATACCAAGGATGCTTTCAGAGCTAATTAACTCAGAAAATACAGTGTTTGCTTTGTCCACTGTAACTGGAGATGGATTTGTTGCTTTGGACAATCTATAAGTGAATTATTTTCATCACTGATTTTCAGTACTTTCCCATTTCAGTACTGATTTCCCATTCCTTTGGAGTAGTCCTTACTGTGCAATAATAATCTTGAGGGAAACCACATCTGTGGGGTGCAGGGGATGTGGTGGGAGGGGGATGTGTGAGGACACATCCAGCCACTTCCTTGGATGGGATCCAGATGACATAACACAGTGGCAGAAAATGCCTGAGCTGTTCTTTGCTTTTCCAGCACCACGAGGCAGAGTAGCCTCAGAGCAGTTCCACATTCCTGTCCCTGTCTGTCCTGTCTGGCAGCCAGTGATTGAGAGAGACTGCAAAGGGCATATGCTAATTTTCCAGTCATTTGGTCAAGTCCATCTCACATGCCACAAGACCCCAGGGCCTGTGTTTACTGAATTCAAATCTCTGTCCCATCACAAACTAATAAACAGTAAGCTCTCTTTCTCTCCCTCCTTTTAATGTTTTTATTCTTTTTCTGAGGAGGGGAGGAGAATCTCTTGTGTTTGTTGTCCATCTTTCTATCTCTTTGTAAGAATTTTCATCATACTGTAATTGATCTTGCTAAATCATTAAATAAAAATGTGGGCTGCACTGTTTGCTTTGAAGACTGAAATTCAGCTTCAGGTAAGTTCATGCAATTTCACCTAAAGCCCCTTGAGTTGGGATGGGAAGCACTGTTTTACCTTTTAGGGGAATTCTAAGTTTTTCTATAAACTACAACCTCTGAATATGCAATAGGATTTTCAAGGATGACTCCTGGGTAGATTCTTTCTTTTGCATTTTCTTCAGGATCCTGGATTTTGGGGAGGTCGACTGTCTCTCCATAGTCTTCTCTAAACACTGTTGCCTTGGGTGCCATGTTTAATTCCATGCTGGTAGTATGCTGGCTTCCAGAGCATCTGACTAGTGAGGTGTAACTTCAGCTAAAGGAATGGATCAGGTGCCATGTGTGGAGGCACCAGCTCTAGAAGGGATCTTTGCGCCATATTGGAGTCCTAGGGGATGGGTCCTCCTCTGCGAGTCCAGCCCTCACTGGGCACCAGTATACCATTTTCCCCACCTGTTCCTCCATTCCTAGAAGTGGTAAAGGCTTCCCATGGCTGTCACTGTCTCAGTGCCTCACATTTCCTATTCGTCCCTTTAAATGCCTCATACTAAGTAGTGCCTACAATTTGTCTCTTTTTAAAAAACAGTAGGGGCAAATTCTCATTCCTTGATAGAAACCTGAGATATGTGATTAATTCTATAATATCTTATCTCATTTTATCTAGCATTAAGTCTATTCAAAGTCCAGCAAATATCTTTTAAGGGTCAATCATATGTCAGCATATGCTGCAGGGAGCTAGGCTCTGGGGGAGACCACAGTAAACCAAACCAATGCCATCTTTGCCTTGTATGCTGTGGTCTAATGTATATCTATAATGTTGATACTGTTGTTGCCATAATTTACACATAAGAAAACAGCAAGTTGGAAAGTTAAATAACTTGTTCAAGGATATACAAATCAGATCTATTTGCCTATAAAATCCCTGCATCTGGCCCTCCCTCTCTGAAGCCAGTGTTTTTCCTTTGCCATTGGGTGTTTCCTCAGCTACAAGTTCTGAGACAGCCACTACACCTCTTTTCTTCATGTTGGTGGCTGTAATTCTCTGTGACCCTGTATAACCTGGTGTACATTATGCCTATCCTTGTTGTCTATTTTTTCTTTTTTTTCCTTCTCTTTTATCTTTCTTAAAATAATCCTTTCCTCTGGTTCTCTTTATACCTAGCACATATACCACTTATATCCTTTCTTTAATTTTCACACAATAAAATTTTTAAATTGATTTGGGGTGTGTGTGTGTGTGTGTGTGTGTGAGAGAGAGAGAGAGAGAGAGAGAGGAGAGATTGATTAAGCCCCAGGAAGAATACAATAATTCATAAACACACACACACACGCACACACATCCACACACTCATTCACACACACACCCACATATACGGAATAGGAATTTTGCATACTTTCAGACTTGTGTGACTAAATGGGAACTTAATCCCACTGCATACATAATTTATGTCATTATCCCCTCCCCAGTGCTCATTGGGCATAATACTCTGAGGTCTTTTTAAAAAACTTTCCATGTTGAATGTTTTGCTTGTTGTTTTTACTTTCTTATAAATAGCAAGAAATTTTGCTGAGAAGAAATGATTACAAATCCCAAAAGGTTGATGTTCTGTTCTAAGCTCCAAGATGTAAGGATTGAGTGGATTTCAAACTTGGCAAATCTCTGACTTGGCAAATACTTCCATCCTTATTTATGACAGCTTGGAAACTTCCATTTTCTAGGATTTATAAATGATGCTGCTGATTTTGTTTCTCTTTTCTATTTTGCTCTAAATTATGAAATAACTAGCCCGAAGGTTTCCTTTTAATGTCAGCCCTCTTAGCAGAGAGAGAATGAGATAGAGAAGGGAAGAGAGAGAGGGTGTGTGTGTGTGTGTATGCATGTGTGTGTGTGTAAAAATTATTGTGCTCTTTCTTTTCTTGGTTATGAGGTATATTTTACATATTTTATACAGGAAGTGTACTTACCTTTTTCGGCCTTTCGACAAAATAGAAATCTGAAAATATTGAGGTTTGGGATATTGTTTCAGTCAGCTTTTTCATTACTATGACCAAAAGACCCAGTAAGAACAACATAGAAGAGGGAAAGTTTATTTGGGGCCTACAGTTTTAGAGGTCTCAGTCCATAGATGACTGAAACCAGAGTTCTGGACCCAAGATGAGGCAGAGCATCATGACCGAAAGGCATGGTGGAGGAAAGCAGCTCAGGACATGGCAGCAGGAAGCAGAGTGGGGGAAGGGAGGGAGAGAGGGAAGGAGGGAGAGAACTTTGTCACCAGGGACAAAATATCAACCCCAAAGGTCTGGCCCCAGTGACCCACTTCTTCCAACCGCTTCTCACCTGCCCCCAGTTAATTCTTACCAGTGGATTAATGCACTGATTGGGTTAAATCTCTTTAACTCAATTGTTTAATCTTTAAACTTTCTTACATTGTTTTACATGTAAACTTTTGGGGGACATCTTATATCTAAACCATAACAGATATAGAGAATGATAATCTGTGGTTGTCACTGTGGTTATAAAGGATTTCTTGAGCAGAGGTAAATTTCATTCCAAAATTGCAATTTAATAGCACTTGAAACTTTGAAACAAGGCAAGTTATGTAGAAAATCTCAGAGTTTTTTCTAGTGCTGTGAATAGGTGTTGTCGGGGGACTTTGTGCCTATATTCTTAGTAGAAATGTGTCCAAATGGAAAAAAAATTCAGAGGTTTTCATCTCTTCCTCGTCTTTCCCTCCTCTTCCTCCTCCTTTCCCTTTTTTCCCTTAACTCCATACTCAGTTATGTAAAGCCCAGTCTTCTTTATGCTTTCTTCACAAGAATTTTTTTCTTTGGATTCATGTAATCACACAGAAATTAGGAATTTCTGTTTATGGGGTAGAGTAGACAGACTTTGCTGAACATAGGTAATAGGAATTTTCAAGTGCAGAATGTGTCCTCTCAGAAGCAGATACCAAGATGGAGTTAAAGCTGCAAAGATTTTCACAGGAGAAACTCTTGGGTAAAAGATAATGGGCAGGAATCAGAAGGAAGCTGTGAGAGCTTCAGTCTGCCAGAGAACCTTCAGTGCATGAGACATGGAAGGGAGGTTAGGTCAAGTGCTCCAGACTACCATTCACATAAATGTAGTGTTGAAAGGGCTGCTGGGGAGTCTTTGAGCAAAAATTGGCCAACACAGAGGAGTCCCTTGTTTTCCAGGATGGGTCTGCCATAGTCATTGGCATTGGGCAGCTCAGAGAAAGATCAGCCTCTGTGCAGATGGATTTTAGAGCACAGCAGTTGGGGCCCTTGGTCAGTTATGTTCCCAGTCACTGAAGTCTGTGAAGTGCATTCTTAGGCCTCTCATACAATAGATACTATCTCATCTGAGCTCCACATGACTGGTGAACTTCTTAACTAGTGCTCACAATATTTCTGTGGAACACACTGATCTCTCAGCACAGTGCCTTGCTCACTTCTGGCTGGACAGCTGGGTACCAGTGCTCAAGGGAAGCTCTGCTTCCTTAAATGACCTACTACCAGTTGCAGCGGTTAAAAGGGCCTCAACTATAGTAATTCTTGAAAAAAGGACACAGAGTGAGCAAGTCAACATTTTGAACTGTTTAAAGGTCATTTTTGAGCTACAGCCATCCTTTTATTTATGGTAACATAAAACAACATCTGAAGCTAAGACCTGTTTTTATTTTTCTTGCCTACATACTAAAACCACAAGTGATTTTATTTCATTTCATTTCGTGTTCGGCATCAAACAAATTTCCTATCATGGCAGCTCTCATTATTGATTCATATTCTTTCAGAAGAGTGTTTATGGAAGTGTACATCAATACCTTGCCAGGCATGAGGAAAGAGTTGGAGTGGAACAGAGCGATACATCCTCTTACACAATTATTCTCCCTTGCTCTCCAGCAGCCCGCAAATTGGATCATTTTCAAGGGAAATGATGGCTTATTCAGATTTGACAAACTGTGCTAAATATTTTCTATGTGCTAGGCCACAGGTTGCATACTCTAATGACTTTGTAGACTGGACATGTCACGAGCTTGAGTAGATGGCTGGTAAAGACTGGCACCATTTGTGATGGAGAGTTACCTCCAGTCCTGGCCCAAGTTACTGTGCAGGAATGCAGGCTCCAGGAGCCAAGTCTTCTGATTTTTCAAGATGAGGGGAGATCTGGGTTTTTGTGTGAAATTTCCCAGTTTTTAAATGTTGGCAAGACCCACAACATTTTTGAAAATCTCTGTGAGCCAAACATGACCTGTCTTTAGGCCAAATCTTGCCTGTTGTTCTTGCTGGACATTCTGCTGCTGGCTTTCGGACATGTTTCCCTCATAATAACCTAGAGTAGAGACTTATCTTAGATCAGGCTTTCTGGAAGCAGGCTCTGAGCTGGGAATTCACGTGCAAGTGATTTATTAAGGGTGTGCCTGTGAAAGGAGTCAGGGAAGCAGAACAGAGAAGGGGGAGCTAAGCAGGACTATCCTAAGAAGCAAAGCCTCATGGTAGTGACTGTGCCTGAGCACTTGGGGGACCCTGGAGTGTAGGATGCCCCCTAGACTTGTCCCACCCTAAGATCAGGGAGCTGAGCTTTCATATCTGTGCACCTTCCAGTCATTGACTGAGTGTCACAACAGGCAACCATGGGATTCTGAAGCTCAAGAAGAGTCTTCTAGAAAAGATACATAGGTGCTGCTGTGGCCCTGGGTGTAGCACTTGGCAGCAGCAACAGCAGAACCGAGGAACTCCACATGGCCCACCACCAGGTACCTGTGACTTTCTCAAGTCTGCAGGTAATAAGAATTATAGGCTTAGCCTAAATGTGAACCCTGATCTTCTGACTCCATATCTAGTGCTTGCTGATATTTTATCAAGCAGCTTCTTAAAGAGATTGACTTGCAGAATTAAGATATTCTTGGGCAATGGAATGTCAGGTATGTCGGCCCTAAACTTCTCCCTGTCCTTTTCCTCCAGGAGGGCTTGGAGAGAGGATGGCATGGCTATTCAGAGAAGACACGGGTAGCCTGATAGAAAATAGAATGAGGTTCTGCAGCCAGCAACACCCCCAGACAGCCCTGAACTCTGGTGTTAGTTCCCGGTTCTAAGTTATTTTTCTCTCAGTTTGGAAATTTCATATCTGAGATTCTGGCAGTGTTTTGGGTTTCTCTCTACCCCAATGCTGAATTCTGAGCTTATGAGACATGCTTGTCCTGGTGCTGGTAAAGATACCTTTTGGAGAACTAGACTTGTGGTTTCCATATCTTTCATCATAGTGCTTTGGAGAGTTTAAAACTTCAGTATTTAATTTAAAGATGCATTCCTTAAAGGCCCTCCAATGTCCCTGGAAGGAAATCCAT
The DNA here is from genome assembly GCA_020662805.1 of Glaucomys volans. NCBI lineage: Eukaryota > Metazoa > Chordata > Mammalia > Rodentia > Sciuridae > Glaucomys > Glaucomys volans. Next base: position 274,941 of record JAJEJO010004852.1, on the reverse strand, counting down.
CAGAGGTAGGGACAGAAGTCAATCTCAGCAGCAGCATCTGCTAACTGGGTATCTCTGGACTTTGTGGGTCTCTCAGGCACAAAAGATCAGATTCTTTTTAGCTGAGTTTATCACATCTACTCTGACAGCACTTGCCCTGTGCCCTCTGATGTTGTTAATTCATCCTTTGGCCCTTCTGAATCAGCCAGGACAGCTTCCTCACCCTCACCTTTTGAATGCTGTCTGGAAATCAAGTTTTCCTCCCCAGTATCCTCCAGACCTGTGCCATTTTCCACTCTACCTCCTCTTCCTTCCTGTAGACTCTCTGTATTTAAGAGGGGCAAATTGGTCCTCTTACCCTCTCACCATGTTTCTACCCTGAGTCCCACATTTCTTTCCCAAGATGCAGACATGAGTCTTCACAAACACTTGGCAGTTCACCTATCTAAGGAGATAAAAGTCCAAGTATCGCAAGAGGGTATTCCAACTCAAGGACACTGGAGCTCCAGCCTTGCCTTCCCTATATGCTACCTCTGTTCCAATTCCCCAAGCCACCCTGCAGGGTCAGGCAGCTCTTAGTCCCATATTCTGAGCATTTGTCAGTCAGAGTCATGTCACTTACCTTGGGTGACCTTGGACTTGGGCCTTACCTCTTCAAGTCTAAGATGTCTCCTCCATTAGAGAAGGTGGCTAATACCTACCTTGTGGGAGAATTAAATGGTAAAAAGTCTTATAAGCAATTGGGTCATCATGTGAAATGTTGTAGGGGCTAAGTAGTGGTGGCAATGACAATAATTATGATCACTAATTCACAATAATTGTCATTTTTGCTACCATCTTTCAAGGTCCAGCTCAATTCCCATCTCACTCCCAGAAGCTACCACAGAATTCCCATATAAAATAAGGCCTTCTTTCTTCTTCTCCTGTGTTAGTGTTATATTTGTTTATCTGGGGAGCAGGCATGGGTCCTCTATTTCTGTGTTAGGCCAAATGGATGTGAAGCATTTGTTCATCCTCTCAGCACTGCTCACTGTGCTTCCAAAGGAGCAAATGAAGTGTATCTGACCTTCAACTGAGTCCACTTTTGTTAAGACTTGAGAACATTTGTGGGTGAAGCTGTGTGGGGCCTCCAGCTGGAAAGCTTGGTCAGAAATAGGGAGCATCAGAGATGAGATGAAAAGATGTCCCATAAAGTTCTAGGGTCCTGAATAAAGCCAGATCTTTCCCATGAACAGTACAAGCAGTGTTTTCTGGGAAACTTCTCTGGTATGTGGATTAGGAATATCTTCATGTATTAGTTTCCTAGAGCTACAGTAACAAATTAGCAGGAACTTGGTGACTTAAAATAGCAGAAATTTCTTTCCAAATAAGATGACTGTTATGGGTCTCAGAGGTTAAGATTAGGCTTATCATTTTGGAGGTCACTATTAAACCCACTACACTTGAGACTAGAGCTTAGCAGAGAGATTGGAAATACAGTGGGAGGCTTGGGGTGCAGGTGCCAAGGAGATCTGAGTCAAATATTAACTTTTCAGTTTCCTTTTCTATAAAATACAAATACTTATTTCTACCACATCTATTGTGAGGATAAGAATATATATATATATATATATATATATATATATATATATATATATATATACACACATACATACACACACATACACATCTGGCACATACTAGATTCACAATTTAATTATAATATATAGAAATTCCCACCACTCATTCATTTGTTTAATAAAAATTTAAATCTCTGGACATAAAGGTAAAAGAGACATAGCCAATGAACCTTAATCATATAACATTTAGGAATTCTATGTGTTGAGTGAGTAAACAAGAGATCAGATGTGAAGACTTCAGAAGTATTTGCTATGTTCCAGGCACTGCAAGGGCTTTCTTTGGCAAGCCATGTGTACAGCATTCTGCCTGAAGGATGAATGATGGTGCTCAGTCCACTTTTGGACTATTCTTAAAAATCCTTGAAGAATATTACAGCACTCATTCTCTCCAGTGGTTTACATATGTGACCACCAGAGTAGGTCCTATGAGAAATTCTATCAAGAAGCAACATGGGCTGTCTCCACCAAAGGTGAATTTATATCACAGAGCAAAATGGCCAACCCAATAACCTTCAGAGAGCAACAATCTGGGTAGTGGGTAGCCCTCCATAGAGTGGATATTTTATTTACAGGGAACAGCTGCTGCTCATTCATTCAAGCAAACATGTACTAAGTCCCTTCTCTACGCCCTGTGCTGTTCTGAGTGTCGGGGCCACCCAGGTGGGCAAGACAAAGTTCTGTCTTCATGGAGCGTATATTTTCTGAATTTAGTTTCAGCTCCAGTTGCCTAAAGGGATTCCAGGCTCATTGTTCCAAATCATCTGATTTTTAAAAAGAAGCAGCCAGAGTTTTTTGTAAAATGTCTTGATTTTTTAAAAGTTGGCAGGCAAATATATATTTAAGAAAGAACATTATGCAGGCCAGACAAAACTTGGCTCTTGACTCCATTTGGCCTGCAGGCTACCAATTTGTGACCTTTAGGATGAAATCTCATGGCCTTTGTCTTAAGAAACATTGTTCTAATGCCTGATTTTAAGCTAGTTCTCATTTTTCCTGACCTCATTGGAAGCTGGTAATCATTACCACTCATCTATGTCTTCCCAAATTTAATGATTCTTAGATGCTTCCCCCTCTCTTTTCAGGTGAGCTAACCTCAGTCTATCAGCTTTTACTTCTCAATTCCATCCCCAAATCTTTGATTATTTTTCTCTTTTCTCAAGCTTCCAGAAAGGATCTAAGCATTGTGTTCACCCTTCAGCATTTCTTCTCTGAGAGAATCTTACCTGAACTCTTACCTATACTGTTTATAGATGAGAGAATGCTTTCTGATTCAGCTACCTCAATTTTCACAGCCCTTGAGCTGCATTGACTCCCAACCTTAGGTGTGATATTAATTTCTCTCAAAGGGACATGAATTTAATAGAGTTTTTAATTAACATTTTGTAAAATTGGAGCTGTCATGCTTTATGGTGGACTGGTACAAATGTCTATAATTACATTTTTGGCACTATATCTGGGGAGTAGCCTAGAAATGTTTATTTAAACCCTTCCCTAAAACGTTCTGATTTATGGGGAGGCCTCTGTATGCACACCTCTAGCAGGACCTGTTGTCATGACAACACAGAACATCATTTGTCAAAGAGCTATAACTTCATTCTATGTTGAAGGTAAAAATTTATCTTTTAAGATTTATTCTTATGACAAGGAAATTTTGCATTTCCATAGATATGCTGCTTCTCCCTAATTCTGCTTGTCTTTGGGAAGATTCAGGCTTCAGGTGAAGGTTTTCTAGAGAATAAGATACACCTCCCACTTTTTACCTCTCAGAAGAATTCCAAAGAGAGCTTAAATGGACTCATTAATACCCAAAAAGTTATCTCCCATATGTCTCTAATTTAATATGATTTTTGTTTCCTTTTGAAAACTCAAATGAAAATTTTATTTATTAGTTTATTTCTTTGCAGGGAGCTAGTAAAGTTCAAAAGAAAGAAAAAAAATGAAACTGTAAATCACTGCTAAAAGCTCAAGAAGAATGAACTACTTGGTTTTTGTATTTACCTCTGTAATCTGTAATTCATGATTAATGAATTGTAAACTCAATGCCTGTTATAGGAATCAGGCAAATCTACGAATTAGTGCAGTAGGCTCCTGGGGACTCTTCAGAATGGGACATGTAATGCCTTGTCTAAAGGGAGGCCACTTTCTAGTTTTTACTGACACAATGTGGACTATTCTGCAGGATCATCTGTCCCTCCCTCTCTCCCTCCCTTCCTTCCTTCCTTCCTTCCTTCCTTCCTTCCTTCCTTCCTTCCTTCCTTCCTTCCTCCCTATTTATTTCTTCCTTAGAAGCCAGAAATCTATATTTCTCATATGAAATATCCCAATTTAAAAATGTGGACAGGTAATGTAAAGAGTTTGCTTTTTAAAAAGATAACAGTCAAATGAAACACATCTGAAGGCAGGCTTGTTCCCCAAACTTCAAGAAGTGGTTTCTGTCCTTAGGAATGGTACTCAACGCTTAAGGATGACTTTGTTTCTCTAAATGGGATGGTTATCATTATTCTGCCCTCCAGTCCTTATCAGGTTCTGATTTGCCAAAAATATTCTTTCTGTTGGCCTCTCTGGAGATCATGTTCTGCTTATCTGCATCCTGGGTAGCTGTTGGGTTCCAGGCCACATATGAGAGGGAGCTGTGCTGGCGTGTGTCTCAGACCCACATGCTCCTCTCTGATACCCCCATCAGATGCCCTCTGGGACTGCACAGGGATTTAGGATGCTCAAATTTTGTTCTTTGATGGATGGAGTAGTTTAATCCTCTTCACCCAGCCCTACATTTTTCATTTTATTAGGAATTCATGGATGGCTATGCCTTTCCACAAGAATTTCAAAGATTTTTCTTTCTTTACTTGATTTGAGAATATTTTGTTTCTCATTTGTCAAAATGGGCAATATTAGTAATTCTTGGGAATATGCCATGATAAACATCTGGGACAAGTCTGATGAGTATTCCAGAATAGTGATGGTTTAGGGAACACCGGTCCACCACCTTGCTGGCAGGCAGTTAGATTTAGGACTTTATGGCATCCATATAGAATTATACTTAATGTTAGTGGTTAGTGTGGTAATAGAAGCAGGTTAGGGCTTGCTTTGTGCTTTGTGCTGCTTTCCCATGATGCCTTTGCTTGATGCCTTTGCATGCTCCCTGAGTGTAAGCCTTACCCAGAATCCTCTTCATTCTTTGTTACCTTCACACTCTCCTGCACAGTTGCCTATACCTGGGATGCTACTCACCCTCTCATATCATCTAACCCAGATGGGCTTTTATTGAGTCTTTATGAACATATAAACTTTAACAACATTGAAGCTGGGCGCAGTGGTGCACGCCTGTAATCCCAGCACTTGGGAGGCTGAGGCAGGAGGATCGTGAGTTCAAAGCCAGCCTCAGCAACTTAGCAAGGTGCTAAGCAACTCAGTGAGACCCTGTCTCTAAATAAAATACAAAAAAGGGCTGGGGATGTGGCTCAGTGGTGGAGTGCCCCTGGGTTCAATCCCTGGTACCCCCCCCAAAAAAAACATTGATTAAAAGTGTGGCAATACCCCAAAGTAAGTAGGTCTTAGAAGCTGGCACTAGATGTGCTCCTTGTAGTTTCCTCTCTCCTCATCTTGCTGACACCTAAGGGTGTTTGTGTGTGTGTGTGTGTGTGTGTGTGTGTGTGTGTGTGTATTTCTTCATTTCTCATAAAAATTTTCACTAGTTTTATAATATTTCATTCTTTGAATAAACCACAATTTTTTAGCACTTCACATTTAATAATTAATAATTTCAAATTTTTATTAAAAGTAACACCATAATGGGCCTCTTTGAGCCTAAATCTTTGTCCACATTTCTGGCATTTTCCCCTCAAGACTGACTTCCAGACATAAAATTTCTAAGTCAGGAGGTTTTAATGTTTTTAAGACCCTTATAACATATTACCAGTTTACTTTTCAGAAATATTGGTAAATTTACAGTTACACCAGAAGAGTATAAAATGCCCATCTCTTAGCACCCATTAGTATTGCTTTAACTTTCCCCCCAAACTTGCTTTAGTGTTTACACGTTGTTTTGTAGACTTGTCTTCTTAGTTGAGAGAGAGAGAGAGAGAGAGAGAGAGAGAGAGAGAGAGAGAACACACTCACTACTGAATAGGAAAGAATAATATGTTAGTCTTCTAGGGCTATGGTATATTGCAGGTGCCCAGAGTGGCACTTACCACATGCCAAGCAGTACTCTAAGTACTTTGCATACATCAGTTCTTATAATCTTCACAATACTCCTAAGCGGTAGATACCATTATTATCTCATTTTTCAGGGAAGGAAACTGATGCCCAAGGAGGCTAAGCTTACCTAAGATCATGTCATCAAGTAAGTGTGACAACCAGAATTCAAATAGGGTCTTCAGGCTCCAGAGTCTACACTCTGAACTATTCCTGCATTTCTTGCTACTATAAAAGTACAAACTTAGGGGTCTAGGCCACATGATGGATAACAGAATGTGTGGGTAGCAGGGAATGAGCAAGGTTAATATCACCCAAGATGTTTAAAGAACTAAGGGGAGTATGGTGAGCAGAGAAAGTATTTCATGATGTGGAGATCAAGAGAGGGATTCCTGGAGAAACTGACATTTCTACTGGCCCTGGAGGGATGGATAACATATATAAAAGCAAAGATGGAGGTGGGTGGCAACCTGGGTGGTAAATCAAGAGCATCTAACCGTTCTTTTTTAGTGAAGGGGAGTAGGTATAGGTTCCTGGCTCAAAACAAGGGAAACTTCTAAAAAGACATGATATTTTAGCTCAAACAGAAATGTCTTTTACTGTCACAGAAAATAAAATGTGTAAATCATTCTTCATGGTAAGACCCAATAAACCCCCAAAGAATTCAGAAATTACATTTGTTGCTATGTCCAGAAAACATAGTTGTTTTAGAAACACAAAGATGTGTTAAGGTTTTCCTTCCATGCTGACCCTCAGAACAGGGAATTCAGTGAACCTTAATATTCTTGTACTCTCTTGTGACCTCTGTTTCTCTCAATTTCACTGGAAACACGGTGTTTCTCACTGATTCTTAATAAGTTGCCGGCTTTCTATATTAACAATCACGATCTAATTCAATATATAAGCATTTGACACCTGCGCAATGAGGTTAGACATTTTAAAGAGGTGCAGAGAGGAGCAACATGCCTCCAAGAGTTTTACGTTTCCACAGGGCATTTTAAGTTTATAAGAAAAACATAAGAAGGTGTAGAGTAAGATAAATACCATAAAAGGTGTTTAAAGAACCAAGAGGTGTATCGTGAGCAGAGAAGGTATTTCTTGCTGTAGAGATCAAGAGGATTCCCAGAGAAGCTGACATTTCTGCTGGCCCTGAAAGGATGGATAAGCTGTATAAAAGCAAAGATGGAGGTGTGTGGTGGGGTGCAATCTGGGTGAACATGTCAGGATGGGGGCAGTGTTGAAGCAGCCAAGGCCCAGCTGCTGTCATGGGATGGGGCACTGTTTCTGCATGTGGTCAATGCGCATTAAGGTGTATGGCTCCAATCATGTACTACTCAGTCTTTAACCAAGGTTAAAAACCCCAAATCATTGTCAGGATGAACCATCTTCAGATACATAAAGGGGCCTTCCTTCTCCTACATTTCACTGTTTTAAAATGTCTCAATATGATAAAAGTTTTACTAGAGCACCCCTAAACTGACCCAATAAGTTTAAAATGGTGGGAGAAGGATGTAGGGGATATTGGACGAAATCTTTGGTTTTCTCAGATTGTAATACCAATGACCATCCAGCACCAGAATAGAGCACACTCAGACTACTAACGTCTTTCCACCAGTCCCTGGGATAGCAAAGCTGGGGGATGGGAGGAGGCCACAGCTTGAATAGTCTCTTAGCAAGAGAGGTCTGTCTTAGAACCTCCTAGTTACTATTACATGTTCTTGGATGTCACAGTGTGTTAGCCATTGGTTAGGAGAGATGCATGCTTAGAAATCTCCCTAAAGATTCTAATGCACACCAAATTTTGAGTACCAATCTTAAGTGTAGTGGTCCTTGGTTCAGACTACACATTAGAACTGTCTGGAGAGATGTAAAAAATACTTATGCCTGGAACCCATACCAGATAAAATATATATGATTTTCTGGGGATGGGGTCTTGGCACCAGTATCTTTTAAAAATACCTCATATGACTCAAACATCCAGTCAAGTTTGTAAACAACTGGTATTGGGTAACCTAGTGCTTTGAATAAAAAAGGGAGGTAAGGGAGAAGGAAGGAAAGGGAAGAAGGGACCATTATTGTAGATATTAAAGTGAATGTTTAATTGATTCATACTCTTATATTTTGGGGTTATGTATAGGTATGTGTGCGCGTGCATGCATGTGTGTGTGTGGGGAGGTGTATTTGGGGCTTTATAGTGGCTTCTCTGGATAAATCAGAGCACATAAGTTGCTGATGTTTTAGTTCCCACTGGAACAGCTTTTAAAAATCCACCTGCCCAGGCTATGTCCCAGACATACTAAATAAATAAGAATCTTGGTGGTACAAGACCTAAGCACCAGTGTTTTTACGCTCCACAGTTGACTCCAGTGTGCAGTGAGGGCTGGGAACTGCAGGATGATGGCCAGGTTAGGAAAGGCCCAGAGGTGTCTCTGTAGCTGAATTTATTTGAGTTTCACTTTTCACTTGAGCAGCTCACAATTACCATGACCGCTTAAGTCTGTGGTCTTCTATTGTCACCTCTCTAAAATTCTAGCCAGGAGAGGTGTGAAATTTCCCACTGAGCTCTACTCATTACAAAAGGAGAACCTATCAAGAACCCAGACGATTTATTTGCAAGATTTAACAAATAAATACAGAATTGCCAACTAAATTTAAATTTAAAAAAATTGATGTTTAATTATGCCTCATGTAATATTTGCAGCATATTTACATCAAAATTATTTCTTAATCATCTGAAATACAAATTTGGCTGGGAATCCTATATTTATTCTACCTATAAAGGAAGTTAAATCAAAAGAAGTGAGTTCAAAATGGCAGGCTTATGATTCTGCATTTGCTAATATGTCTCCAGGGTTGCTGTGCCCTGGAATTGCCTGAGCTCCAAGTGTTAGCATAACCTCCTTGAGCCTCTGTTGCAGACTAAGAAGCAACCTTATATCCCCCACGGTGAGAATTGACCCCCATGCACATTTTTCTCCTTGATGATCAAGGTGAACACAGCCTGGAGAGAAATCCTTTGGCTGTTCTCCTCACTTTCCATTTCTAATCTGAAGGATACATTTCATGTAGAGCCAGTATAACAATTGACTTCATCTTTCCTGGCTCAGGTTACTTGCTCTGCACACGTGTTGAGCCTTTTGGAATACACAAAGCCCTGTCAATTACAGGCTGCAAGAGAGACAACTGCAATAGATGTGCAAAGTATTGCTACTCATAGCAAGGGCCACCTTTGTGGGACTGGGACCTGTGCTTAACAAGGGTTGCATGCTTGGCTTAATGTCCTCATATTTTATGAACAAAAGGACTGCATTTCATGTGGCACTGGATATTGAAAATTATGTAGTTGGTCCATATCACACAATAAAAAAGGGTGAATTGCCCTAAAAGCAGTGGTCTTCATGCACAGGACTTGTTTTCTATTCCTTACAGTAGGTATGACCTTAATCTTCTCTCTGGGGTAAGTGGTATTCCCTCTGCAGGGAAAATCACAACAGCTTACCCATTCCCTTACACTATTTAGGGATGACTGCCTTAACAAAGACTTCCACAATTCAATCTGAGGCATTTTATCCAGGAGCTTGAATTAACCTACATATCTTTTCAAGTGTAGCTATTTTTTAAAGTGGCATTTAGTAGCTGTCACCATTCATCAATCAGCAATTATTGAGTACCTAGCCCTGTGCAAGTCACCTTTCCTCACTTGGCCTGTAATCATTATCAATCATAGCAGTGGATGTATTCAATGCCCATCTGCACATGGCCCTGCGCTGCAAGATGGTGTGTGCTAAGCTAATTCTACCAGTGGAACTAGACCGACTTTGGAAGGCAGTGATTGCAGCCTTTGAAATGGAAAGTTTCTCCACATCAAAGAAGGGTGTGTCCATTAGGTGCTAGAACCACAGGATGATTTTTTTTCTGGCTTCTGCCCTATGAGATTCATACAGAGATAACAAACCCCACAAAAAATCCAGAGATGGTCCTTTGGGATGGCAGAAAATCAAAGCCTCCCCTCCCACCTCCTTTGTAATAGTCCTGTGTAAAATCATGCAATTGGTCCTCTAAATTATTGCTGCAGAGAGCCATGTGGGAAATGGCAGGAGAAGGCTGACCCGGGGAAACCAGCTGATGGAAAATTATTCTGAAATCATGTGTGTGAAAGTAGTTTGAAAAATACAATGTGTGAAAGCCATGTAAGGCATTGCTCTTATTTATGGCTCATAGAGCTTGCTTGAGGCAGTTTCAACATCTCCCCTTGTAATGCCAGCAAATCCTAATCTAATATAAACACAAAACAATTGACAAGATGAAACAGCTCCAGAATCATAAGGAGGCCCTCGTGGTTGAAGTGTATGACAGGATTCAATGGCATGGCTTATGCCTTGTGCCAAGACGGTCCCCACTGCATCACAGGCCATGTTTGAACAGACATCTCAGGGAAACAGCTCCTTACCATTTGAGCAAATGCCATAGTTCTGTTCTTTGCCAAAACATTTTGAGTTAGCCTCTCGGAGGAAGTAAAATTGTTAAAATGTGCTAACATATTGCAAACATTTTATTAATAATGCAGTTATTTTTCAGACGTCAATAAGAGATTGAAAATCACCTCCAGGTATATAGAAATGCAAGTAAAGGTCAGCTCTGGCCACAGGTCCCAGTTAGAAAATGATGGCTTAAGTTGATGTTTTTATCTGAAAGAAGTAGTCCTACAGGGAACTGAAATATCTTGGATCAAGGAGTGTGATCTTGAATTGAATTAAATTGAGTGGAATGATTGTCAAGAACCCACCAGGTACTTGGAGCATGTGAGTCACAGTGGGGACAATATGATGAGCAAGAAAAGTCAGTGCCCTCAAAGGACTTGCATTCTAATTGAGAGAACAAATTTATTACCCTTGCAGATTAACTGGAATATAATGCTTTTCATTTCTAGCACAATCTAATATTTTATATCATACAGGACCCTATTTTCTTATCCAAAATTCTTGGAGCCAGATGCCTTGGGTGTGGAAGATTTGGGGATTAGAAATGCACTACATGGTTCATACTGTGAATACTATCACTCGCTCCAGTAGGGCCTGGGGGAGTTCTTGGTGGTCACATCTGTTTTCTGCAGTGAAGCTGAAAGCTCACCTCATTAACTGGCATAAGTAGTCTACAAATAATTGCACAGCAGCTCAAATCAGGTTTTACTGCAAAGTAAATTTAACCTTGTTAAACTTACTCAAATGTTATGTATTTCAAAAGTGCAGATAATTGATGGGGAGCCACAGTGGAGTGTGATATAGTGTAACACACTCTAAAATCATATTGGAATATAACAGAAATTCCATAAAGGCAGTGTTATTTTCCAAATATCCTGGCACAGGTAGGCATTCAATAAATATTTGTTAGGTAAGTAATAAAGGAAATAATAAGAAATCTTAACCGCCGTTTTATGGAGTGTGTTCTTCATGCCAAGCACAGAGGAGTGTCATACCAATCCCATTAGGTAGATATTGTTCTTCCTACTGTTATTCCTCATTTAGAGATGAGGGAAACTGTTTCTGAAAGTAGTAAAGAAAACTGCCCAAGGCCACCTGGGTGGCAGGTGATAAAGTCATGATTGAAAGGAGGGGGCTTGTTTATGGTGGTTATAGGCGCATTCAGATTTCAGGCTGCCTGGAGTCCAGATCTTGACTGTGTGAACTCACACAACTTGATTTCTGTGTCTAGGTTTCCTCATGTTTAAAATGGGAATAATAAGATTTCCCTTATAGGATGTTGGCAGATACAAGTACCTTGCTTAGACATTGTGCCTGCAACCTAATAGGCCCTCAAAGAATGTCAGCTAAAATCGGTGCTTGGAGGAAGATTTTATAGTAAAGAGCTTTGTCTGATAGAGAAGAATTTAGGTGCTAAAAAAAAAGACAAAGCTTCATATAACCTTATATAAAACCTAATAATAAAAAACTAATCTCACAATGCTACTAAGACTCTGGTGACCTATTCAGTCTAAAAAGAAAATCTTTTTAGTTGTCACTGTTTGAATTGGGTTTTGATAAAATTAAATAACTTTTCTTATAAAAATTGGTGAACTAAAATAGAAGAATGCTTCCTTTGTATGAAGAAGATGACATCTTATACCAGCTGTCGCCATCATGCCTAATGGAGAAATCTGGGAAGTTTTCCCAATAAATCTGAAGTAACACAAGAAGGTCCACATCGCTGAGCATGGTGGCACATGCCTGTAATCTCAGTAGCTCAGGAGGTGGAGGCAGGAGAATCTCAAGTTCAAAGCCAGAAAACTAGGCAAGACCCTCTCTCTAAATAAAATACAAAAAAAGGCTGGGGATATGGCTCAGTAATTAAATGCCCCTGGATTCAATGTTCAGTACCAAAAAAAATAAAATAAAATAAAATAAAAAAAAGATTGTCCATATCATCACTACTATTTTATTATGTTCTAAAAGTTCTACATAATGGGATAAGACTTATCATGAATATAAGAGGATCTATGGAAAGGGCAAAGGTAACATTTGTAGATATTAAGATTAATTCAGATTATAGACTCAATAATGAATCTAAACATTCTATAATCTGGATATAAAATGAAAATGCAACATTTCCTCGTTCACACTTGTTGGCAAAAAATGTTAGACAATATAATGCCACAATATGTTACCTAGAATAGGAAAAGAATAGGAAAACAATAAGGACATTCACAATCCAGCCAAAAGAATGCAGAGACATAGATGGAGAGAATCTACATGTACAAAGTTGTTATTCTCTACACAATTTATAATAACAAAAAGTAAAAAATGAAATCCTAAATGCTCAACAGCATCAGAATGATTGATTTAATGGTGCCGAAATTGCAGAGGTAACAACATATACACAATATATGTTAAGTAAAATGTGTATCATATAAAACTATATCCAGCATGTATTTCCATGTACTTTATGATTCAAAATTTATTTTCTACATAGTAAAAATTATGATATCAGAATGTTAGTAATCATGTGAGATTATAGGTGATTTTTAATTTTTTTATATTTTCTGTATTTTAAAAAAAGTGTTCTATAAAAAAGAAGCACATGTTTTATAATACAAAAAGTTTTTCAAAAGTGTTTAAGAAAAAAAGAAAACAAGAAAGTGTATACCTGTCTAGTAGTATTTGTCTTTTCATATGGTATGCACTATTTTGTGGGCTTTCACTGCTGATGCATAATTTAAAGTGAAATAAATAATATCACTTATTCAAAATAGACAATTGTCAGCTCTAAAGTAAAGAAGAGCATACTGACTTTCTGCTTCATTGATTAAAAATAATTGAAACTCTGTACAGAAGCTTTACTGACTTTTTTTTCCCATAATGTCTCTCTATAAGACTTGGATTCAATTTCTGGAACAGAGGGATTGCCAAGATGTACGTGAAGGTCCTCAGAGGTGAAAGCATCCATTTCATTAATTCTTTGAAAAATAAATGACCTCACTTCCTTTACGAGTGTACTAATTAACACACATGTGTACTGATTCAGAATGATGTGATATATTATTTATTACTCTCCATTTGTGGTTTGGTGGCCAACCTAATGGGTACTTTTGTCAGATGATTCTTACGTGTGAAATATTGAGGTTGTTCTCATCTGCTTGGCTAATAATGTCTCACCAGAAGAATCAAAACATACTTTAAAAAAACCTGGAACAATATAAACCACAGATGAGCACAAATTTTAACTCTTAGTTGACTTCTGTTGTATCCCATTCACCTTGGTACCTTTGATACATATGCAATATTGACTAAGTGTCATTGAGGCTCCTGGTCCCTGGGCAAAACTTAGCACACAATAGTTGTTCCTTAAATGTATGGTCTGGGTAAAAATGAGAATTGAAACCTGAGACTTCAAAGTCTGGGCCCCAGAGTCTCCTTCTGCAAGGCAATGTCACTACCCCAAAGGGTTCTCAGGACATTTTGAACTTCATCTGAAGACTCACACATCCTGAGGGCCACATACTCTGCAGGGGCCCAGAGCAGTGACCATTTGCTTCACTTGGTCAACACCAAATCAACATAGTGCTTTCTCTGTACAAAACCCTGTGTTGATTGGTCAAGTGTTCATTTTGCTGACGGGGAGCTGATTTCAGAGCCTGTAGTCGAGGCAGAAAAAGCCACACATTCTTCAGGCCACGCATGCTTGTGGGTTTTCTCTGCATTGCTGCCTTTGAGTTATGCCGCCTCTTTCCCTCTAATCCTCCTAAACAGGCAGGGTCAGGGTCGAGGCTGCTGCTAGCTTCTCCAATGTGTTTGTGAAATACAGAAAAATTGCTGCTCTTTATTAGAGATATAGATGAAGGGCCTTGGAACGCTCTGAAACTACAGGGTTTGGGTTTCTTGGTTACTTTTTCTCCAGCTCTACTTGCAGAAAAATGATGTTATAGTGGTGCATTTTGCTGTCAATATCCTTCCCTTCCTCTCCCTATCCTTCATTCTTTCTCTGCCCCCATTTCTTCTTAAAGGCCTTAGAAGTAAATAAGATCCCTTTATTGATTATTCTTGCTGGTTAGAAAAAAATCCCTAACCCTTTCTTACTAAGTTTGGTCCATTTTGAGAAACATGTCTGCCTGATTTTGGTCATACTCTTACATGGACATCCCCTTGACTGTGTCACTTCCAACCCCTCCATAACCTTGAGGATCTCTCTCTCTCTCTCCAGTTCAGGTTCCAGCTCACTCTCTGCTACTTTGATGCTAACTGTGTTTGACCTTCCCAGACCACAAAAAATGACACTTCTTCAAACCCACCCCCCTCCTGTCCTCATTTTGGTGTATCTGTGGTCACTGGCCATAATCACTTCCTTTAGGAAAAATCAAAATTGCCCAAAGAAGAGGACACCCCTGAGCCACAGCACCTGCATCCCATCATCTGCACACGTGGCATGGCTCTGCCTTTCCTAGTGGCACTGTCTTTTCCGCAGGAAAGCCCTGCAGAACGTCTCCAGCCATTGTCCCCGCTCTCTCCTACAACTTTGCACTTACTTCTCTACTGGATGGCTCCTGTCATTATAATACATAAGCTCACATTCCTCCTCTCTGGAAAACAAACTCTTTGTGACCCCATAAAGTTCCTACCCCCATCTAAAGCTCCCTTCTTTTTTGCCTCCTCTAGCCTCTCCTGGTTAGGGTTATCCTTCCTCTCTAATTCTGTTCTTCCTCCTTTCTTTTTTATTCACTCAAATCAGTCTTTCACTCCAAATGGTGCACCAGAACATTTCCTTTCAAGGTCATCACATGAAAGTCCCATGGTGACTCTCAGTTCTTAACCTTCTTGTTCTGCAAGAAGCAGTTGCTCAGCTTCTTGCTTCTTTAGACACTCCTTCACTTGACTCTGGATGCTTCATTCTCTCTTTTCCTTCTTCCTCAATTGATGAGCCCCTCTCCTCTTTAACCTCACTTTCTCTTTGGGGCATATTATCCACTCTTATAACTTCGATCCATCTAGTAGATTTGCCTATCTCTGGTCTCCAAGAAAGACCTCTCTTCTGGACTTCAGATTTGTATGCTCTGGAGCTCCACATGGTTACCAGGTGATCATCTTACATTCAGCATAACCAACCCAGAGCTTTGATCTAAATGACCACCTACATTGACACTCTTGAGTCCTTTGACATCTCTCTTTACTTATGCCCCATGTACAACCTCTTACCACCTCTTCCTTCAAAAAGAATGTGGAATCCTACTGCTTTACATCTCCTCCAAAGCTACTAGCCTGGTTCAAGCTTCTCTAATATTCTACCTAGATTATCTGACCAAATTGGCCAGAGCTCACCCTGTGCATATTCAATCCCTGAAACTTTTGTACTTGCAGTTCCTTCATTTCTAGAATGCTCTCCTTTTCTCCATTAGAGATTAGTTCAGATACCACCTTCTCCCAACAGCCTTCTCTGACCACATATTTCAGACTGCAGTCTTTGCTCCTACTGACCCACAGTCCTTGTCTCTCTTCTTTCCTTACTTATCCTCAAGGCATATGTCACCATCAGATGTACTAGAAACTGCTTTTGTGTCATTAGTTGCTTGTCTTCTCCACAAAATGCAGGCCTCAACAATGGCAGAAATTTTTGTTTGTTTTCTTCACTTGTCTTAAAATATTTTAGTGTAATACATATAGATTGAACAAATGAATGTCCCAGGTTGAATTCAGGGCACAGCAAGGTCCAGAGCTATGTGACACAAAAGTATTCCATTGATGTGAAAATGTTATGGCATTCCATAGACAAAACATTCAAGTATCAGGCTGATGATTCATCTTTTTTCCAGAAATTCGATGATACTACCAATGTGGGTGATTCCGGAATCCCTCCCAATTCCCTGTTTTCACTAAAGCTAGTCAATCTTGCATGTCATGGCAGGTCCTAAACACAGAAAATGATTGACTAATTATGGTCCAGGAGCTAAGCATAGTTTGGGGTGCAACTTTGTTCCATCCCAAGAGGTTCTTAATCCCTTCAGCAGCAGTAGCCACTTATCCCATCACCCTCCTAATTCAAGTCTTGACCCCTCTGCAAATCATCCTCCCCACTATTGCCAGGATTATGTTCCTAAAACATAGCAGAGGATGAGAACTCTGTTTGAACATCATCCAAGTTCTGAATGAACCAATAAAAATCACCTCTGAGCCCAAAAGAAGATCCTTGTCTGAAGTTATTGATCCATCTTAGGATTTTACCTTCACCCTGTACCAACCAGTACCTGACTGAACTGCTGGGGCTGGGAGTCTGGTTTGGCTCTTCCTCTGCATTATTATTGATCCATAATACTGCTACCCTAGTCACACTGTGGACTATGCAAGGATGATTGCATGGCCACGGAGGTTCCACTCTCCCTGGGTCCCTTGGTTTCTTCTGTATGACAAGTGGAACCTCACTCCATCCATTGTCCAGAAATATTTGTCTATGCTGATCATTAGAAATCTCAGTTCTTCAGAATTGAATTTGAGTAAAACTAGACTATGGTGAACATCTGGGAGAACAACTGGGTAGTTGAGTTCCAGACCTATTTATAGAGCTAATACAAAGGCCTAAGAGACCGTGAACACTTAGTTTTCCAGAACCATGAGTGTCCACACTCAGAAAGGAATGTCTGGTATGTGTCTGAATGACCTCTTCTTCCATTCTCATTGTCCACTAATTATTGACACCCCAAAGCAAGAGCTACTTCCTTACTTTGGTTCATTTACTGTCTGTTATGATCTGAATGTTATTGAATTCCTCTTCACCTGGTTTCCTTCCCATATAAATGGGGATTATGACATTTATTTGATGATGTTATGGTAAAAGTCTAATAAAAAGACCCCTGGTACCTAGGGAACATTTAGTCTATGCTAGTCTTTCCTATAGTATTGCACACAGTATGTTTCAGTCTCAGCATTTCTAATGAATTTGTTCCCTGGGTATACAATAGATGATTATACCTTGGGAGATAAATAAGGCATGACCCCTGCATTCCTGTCCCTCTCTGATAGTCTCTCCTCCCAAGTAGAATTCTAATAGTTCCCCTCATGTCCCCTGGTTGCAGGTCTTGATTTCCCCTCACTTATAGGCAGTTCCTGTGGTCTGTCCTTTATTCCCCCAGACCCAGAAGATAGATTGGCCACCTGGTCAAATAGTGCTTAGTCTTAATGACTATGATGGCCTGGTATGTTCTCTTTGTCAGAGGCAGGTGCATTTTTCCAGGAAAGCTTGAGAGAAAGGCAGAGAGCTAGAGTTTAAAGGTGTGGATGGGCTACATGCAGCCCCATTCTGCCCTCAGTGGAACAGCTCCAGGGGGCACCATGTAGAGCATAGTGCAGTGCATCAGTTCTGGGTGCTGGGGGCAGTTGTTTTATACACCTATGCAAGAATAAACAGTTGAAAGACTTGAGGCTGTTTCTCATGGAGCTTATACTCTAGCTGAGGACATACGGAAGTGAACAGATCATTGAAATGCACAGCTATAGTCAAGATCTGCAAAGAGTTTCATCTGGGGAGAGAGGAGAAGCACTTAGTCCAGTCTGAAGTGGTCAAGGGGAGGCCTCCTGAAGGAGGTGACTCTATAGGAATAAAGAATGAATAGGAAAAACTGGGGAAAAGATTGACATTAGCAATACACAAATGCAGAACACAGTATAATTTGTGCACAGAACTACAATTACCATTAATTGCTAGGTAATATATGGAGACTGGAAGAGAAAGTGGAGGACAAGATCTAGATTAAGAGTCTGAGTTCTTCGTTCATGATGTGGAGTCATTGATCCATTTTCAGTAAGAATGGGGGAAAAGAAAAGGATCTCAGTGGCATTTTAGAAAGTTCTTTCTAACTGCAGCATGGAGGATAGACCAAGGAAGGAAAGAGGGAGGCAGGAAGGTAGACTAGGCCCCAACAGCAGATTCAGCAAAGCTGGAGATGCCTGGTTCAGAGGAGTGGTGACTTTCTTTCCAGCCAGCATTGGCGCAGCCATGAACAGTCCACTGTTTGCGATACAGTGATGGATTCTATGTTCATAAACATATTACATATTTCTCCCATATTCAGTGTAAGTCAGAGAAAGGAAGATGAAATGCAGGGAGGGACAAGTGAATGCCCAATCCCTCTCACATTATATTTCCTGATATTTCTGGGTAAGATTTAAATCCCTGGTCTCTCCCATCCTGTTTGCTATCAATGTCTGACATTTGTAAGCAGGAACTAAAAAGCACAGTTGCAGTTAAATGCTATTTTGTGCTATAGAACACAAAGGAATGGGCATTATTTGTTTCCGTCCATTGAAAAAAGGGAAGACTTCCCCAAAATGGAATGAAGAAAGAATAGTAAATACTAAGAGAGGGAAGGATGTCTCATTTCACATAATTCCCAGTTTAATTGTTAGACTCTATTCTTACTAACTTCCAATTTAAGGATGCTTAATTACATTGAGCCAAGTTTGCAAACTCCAGGATTCTTGGTAAAGAGTGGTTTAATTGATTGGCTTAACAGTTACACCTGACAATGGATATTTCTTTGAAAAATACATTTTCTCCTATTACTATAATTTCCTAAATGACCTAAGAATTTGGTGTTCAGGGACCTCTCACCTTGCTTTCCATCTGATGGATAGAATGCAGGTATTTTTTTCCCAGCAAAAGCTGTGTTTCTAAATCATTTAAAAAGAAACAAGTGGAAATTCAATTTTAAGCCAAACGCTCTTTTCTTTTTTTTTTTTTTTTGCCGTCAGTTCATTCTTCATGATTCTTTATTTTCCCCACCAGCATCCTTCACTTTAGTGTTTTAAGGAAGGAGTGTTTTATTGCCAAAGTCTTCACAACATGGAAGCCTACAAGCAGTTATAAAGATTGGGTTTAGATGATATATATTAAAATGATAAATCATTTTTCAGTCTTCCATAACATTTCATTTTCTCTGGATCCTTACCTCCTTCTGACTCATGTACCTGGGCTGATTAATGCCCTATCTCCCCTGTTACACTTTAATCTGGTGCCTGTGTTTCATTTGCCTGCCAATAGTGATAGCCAATAAATTAATCATGCAGCCACACAAGCCCAGACTTGTGTGCACACAGGCTGCTGCCAGCATAAAACTGCCCATCAAAAGACAGGCAATTCTGAGCCTTCATTTATCTAGTACCCTCAAGACTCACATCGTTCCCAGCAATTGGAGCTGTAAATGTTCATTTCTTCATAGTCATGGGCTGGGAAAATGAGAGAGGGCTAATTAATGCATTCACGGGATCCTACTGAATCAGCAAGCCCCTTAAAGGCACAACAGACACAAACAGGCAGCTGCATCTCATTGGGATTCAAAACAACAACAAAAGAGCTAGTTAAATATTTGAATAGCTGAAGTATATGTCTATTCATTCCCATGGAAATTACTAAAATAGGCTGTCCTTCCATTTCCAGAGGAGTCAAAGTCATTGAAATCCCAATGCCTTTCATCCCATCAAACATGCCTTTGAAGAGCAGGACATTTACATCTCCATAACAGGCCAATTCAACATTAGTGGTAATAAAAGTTGGGTGCATTAAAGGACTCTAGAATATGGTTCCCATTCACTCTGGCCTCTGGGGATACAGAAGTAATTCTCTGAAAATAAGACCACTATTGCCCCATCTCTGTATTAGTTTGGCATCTTACAGTTGCAAATGACTTGAACAATAATGAGCATTTATTGTTTCACATAAATATATCATCAAGGCATAAATACCAAGCTTTGGATGTGGCTTGATCCAAGGCCCAAACACTGGGACCAGGATCTGTCTTTTGGCTGTCTTCCATTGCATTGGCTCAAATTGGAGACAAACTTTTCTCCCGTGGTTACAGGAAAGATGACTTCCATCCACCATGAATGCTACACCCTCCAGATGCCCTTCCAGCTAAGAAGAGGATATCATTTTCGTCAACCTTTGTGCCCAGATCCTAGGCTTTGTTTTGATCAGGCCAACTTTAGTCATAGGCCCAGTTTTGAACCTTTGAACCACCACAGACAGGGAATGGAATTATACTGACATTATTTACGTCTAAGCCATTGGTTTCCCTTGAATCACACTGGCTGCTTGGTATTGGGTGGATAACCAAAATCATTACCAATTGAGGAGGAGGAGGATAAAGATGCAGCAACAACAAACAAATTAAAAAAAAAAAAACTATTAGTTTGATTAGGCTGCCATAGCCAAATACCATGGAAGAAAGTAGCTTTAACAACAGTTGTTTCTTTTATTTTAGTCCTGAAACTACAAGTCCATGATTCAGGTGATGGCCCATTCAGTCCTTGTGAGGACCCTCCTCTGGTTTGCAAATGGTCACCTTTGTGCTATATCTTCACATGGCCTTTCCACTGTGGCTCTTAGTGGGAGATGGGTAGGGGTGAGAGAAAGACAGACAGAGTGCTCTGGTTTCTCTCCTTATAAGGACACCAGGCCCTATTGGATGAGAGTCTCACCCTCTACTTTACTGACCTCCTTAAAAGCTCTATCTCCATATGCAGTCACACTGGGGTTTAGGGTTTCACTGTATGAATTTCATGTGTACACAATTCAGTCCCTAATACAAACAAGTAATAATTCCCAGCTATGCATCTCTAATTAATCCTGGTCTGGAAGAGATTTTATCCACCAGAAGTCTAATTGCTTATATGTATTTGAGAATAGAAGTGCTTAGGTAGCTTCTAATTATGTTGTGAAGAGTACCTAGTCCTCCATCCAATCATGTTACATTTACTTTACAACCATGAATTTAGGGATGAAGGGGTTTCCTGGAGATTGATACTTAGTTATGATTCTTGAACTATGAAAATATTTGACTATCACCAGACAAAAGATTTTGTGTCTTTTTGGAAGTGACTTGATGAAAAGTTATGAACCATACTAGAAAGTCAGAAATATGAGATCTAGAATCAGATCCCCTGACATTTTGAATAACAGTGATGTGGTACAGCTTAAGTACCCACGTATTTCATCAGATCAGAGTGATCTTTGACTATTAAAATAATTATTTTTTTTCCTCAAATAATGGAGATTTGCAGTTAGTAGATTCTACTACATGCTTTGAAGATGACCCTTTTTATTTCATTTTTTTATTTTTAGACTGTATTTTGATTCTTTGTACACAAATGGGGTACAACTTTTCATTTCTATGGTTATGCATGATATAGATTCATAACATTCATGTAATCATACATGTACATAGGGTAATGATGTCTGTCTCATTCCACCATTTTTCATATCCCTGTTCCCTCTGAAGATGACTCTTAAAGAAGGGTCCTGGAAATGTGGCAAGCAAAAGCAGTATGTTTGGAACAAAGGTGTGACCTTGTAAGGGATGGCTTACAACATCCACAACACTTGTTTTGCAATATAAGTTACAATGAGTTTTTAAAAATTTCTTGTATACCTAACAATAAAAAATTATATACTATGTATTTATATTCACAACTCCATGTGCTTGAGAGAGTACATATGTGGACAAGTACTTTCTTAAGAATACATGTTGGGATCTTTTACAAGATAAATGCTCTATATTTTATAAATGGCCATGCTTTTTAATAAGACTCACTTGAAACTTCGCTATTGCACAAACAACTCCTAAAATAGAAAAAAAAACATGATTTATCTTCATGCTATATAATACAGATTGGCAAGAAGGGTCTATTCATTTTAGCCTCTCAGGAACACAGAACTGAATGATACTTCTGTCTGAACATCAGGTTTCATGGTTCACTGTGGCAGGATGAAGAAGTGCAAAATCTACTACTAAATATCCTGGATAGAAGTGACATGTCATTTTTGCTCACTTTTCACAGGCAAAAGCAAGCAACAGGAATTGGTGGCTGGGGAGGCTAGTTTTGAGGGCCAGGAAGTAGGGATGAGCAGTACAATATATAACCCAACCATGGACCCATATTATGCTGAATTTGGCTCTTAATTGAGAAATCAAAGGTGAAAAGTTGGAATTCATCCATTTATTTACTCCACATTCATTAATCTATGTAATCAGCTCTTTATTGAGCACTTCAATTGAACCAGGCTGTACTAGATGCTAGAAGCACAATGAAGAGATAAGATAGGAATATTTGTTGCTTATAAATTACTTACAGTTTAGGGGAAAGTTACAACTGGTAAGTAGATATTTAAAATTTGAAGTGAGGCCAACTATGACAGGGAAAGAACAGGGTATCTTGGAAATATTGAGACCAGAAGATAACAGTAATGAATGTTCCTACTGTTGTCTATTCTGTATTTTGCAACTCAATCTCTACTATTCTGTGGGCATCTGATACCCTATGTTTAAAACCTTTCCATTACATTTTGAGATATTTACTAAGTATCTATCATGTGGTGAGTACCCCCTTGATGCTATAGTAACTGTTACAAAGCCCATGGAAGAGGGTACAAAATTGAATAAGACAAAGGTTCTTCAACATAGAACCCTTAAAATATAATAGGAAAAATAAGATTACATAAATAATTAATATGATGGACAATGTGGTATTACCCTAAGAGACAAACAGCCTAAAAGTCAGAGGAGATATTTCTGATTTGGGGAATGAAGAAATAATTCATGATGGAGTGATTTTTAAGGTAAATTTTGTTGAATAAATAGGTTTTAATGATCAAAGATGGAGCTTGAGGATTATGTTTCGGACAGGAAAAAAAAGCAGGTGCAAAGATGATTTGGAAGCTCAATGTAGGCAGGGAATGTGATCATTGCTATTATACTTCAATTACATCCCCAGCTTTCATCATACTGTCTAACGAACAGTCAATGAATAGTTTCTGACTGAATTAATAAATAGGTAAATTCAAGGCATATTTATTTAAGGAACACAGCTGAAGTCATAGGTGACCGGCTGGGGTGAGGTCAAGTGGCCAGGCCATGATTTCACACACTGCTGAGATTTTTGGAATTTATTCTCTTATCCTAGAGCATTTACAAAAATCCCACAGGCACATCTGCTCACAAGATTCTGAAACAGCTCCACTGGTGGTGGTGGTGGGGAGTGGGGGGTGATCAGGACAGTAACTATAGCTCCTATTCAACAGAAAAGAGACTCAGCAAGAGTCAGAAAAGAGACAGAGCAAGTAATTGTGGCATGTCTGCCAGGAAATGGTGAATGCAAGACTTAAACCCAAGGCCTAAAGTCCAAATCCAATTTTGGTACTGCATTGCCTCTCTGTTCTGGGGGCAGAAAAGTACTCTTTGGTGTTTGGGAGCAGCAGATGGTATCAGTTTCTTTAGAAGTGTAAGATAAACGGAGAGAGAAAGAGACTAACAGCCCGTTGCATAGGCAGGCTAGGATTTCTTAACAGGGATAAGTTTTAGGATAAAGTTATATCCTTGGTTTTAGGATAAAGTTATATCCTTGCTAGCCTCACCCAGGCCAGGATTTCTCAATCTTGTTATTTTGACATTTCAGGTCTTCAGCTCTTTACTATTGGGTGGGGGGGCCTCTGGGCATTATTTGGTGGCAACCTGGCCTCTGCCTGTCAGTTGCTCATGGCACACATTCTCCATTCCACCCCCATCCTGTGGCAGCCCCAGTGTCTCCAGGCATTGTATTTCCCCTGGGAGGCAAAATCGCCCCTGTTTGAGAACTACTGACCTGGGAAGTCAATTTTGATTAGTTTACAGAAAAGCAATGGACCTTAAAGAACACATTGGGCATTTAGTGGGAAAACACTAATGCTAGAAATGCTGTTTCATCTTATGGGTTTGGGTTTCTTCTACTGAGTGTGTGTAACCACCTCTAGTGATACTAAGCAGAATGGCCCATATGGTAATTTGATGGGTGTTGCCTTTTAAAACAATGGGTTTTCATTTTGTTCTATTTATAGTTTCTTTATTAAATTATTTTTATTCAGCACCCAGCTTTATAAGTGTGTATAATCCTATTATGTTCTATCCCATAATGGGAGCTTCCAAATAGAAAAGCACATGGTAATAAAATCAAATAAACATCTTGGCTGCTTTGTCAGCCTCACATATTTTCTGACTTGGCTGGATTCAAGACTGTCGAGGGTGGGCAGTGGGATGGGAAGAGAAAGCAAATCACTGAGAAGAAAGAGGAAGGTGCAGAAGGGTGACAGGAAGCTCTCAGGTGGTGGGAAGAATTTGAATATAGTTGACAGGAACAATATCTGGTAGTGAGAAGTAGGGCTGGAAAACTTATCCACACTCCTCCAACAAAATTTCATACTACTACTGCAAAAAGTCTCCTGCATAGTGCTTTGCATTAGCTATAGCAAATGTTGGTCAAGAATATCCATGCTATATATTCAATATGAATAAAGTAACCATAAATATGAATATGACTACAAATATATAACAGGAATTGTGAAGTTACCTCCAAATACATTTAATATGGCATCAGGCTTACAGAATGAAGAGCAAAGAGTATACCTTTCCTTCATTTTGGACTTACTTGGTTACTGGGCACAGTGGACAGGTCTAAGCAGGTTGGCTAGGTCTGAGTCTTTATTTAGGTTCTCCATGGAAACCAAAATTTACGGAAATTTCACATAAAGTGTTTACCAAAAACTGTGGACTTTTCACTCTCTTGGAGGGCCACTAACATCCCTTCTAGATGATTCTCTAAAAATCAGTCAATTTCCTTTCCAAAGACTTGCTTGGAGTCTTATAACCAGTAAGAAGAGTTTTGCTTGGAGTCTTATAACCAGAGAGGGGGGAATTTGAGGCATATCTCAGGCTGTCATCCATTCAATGTCAAGACAGGGTTAACTGGGAAATTTTATGTGTGCAACCAGACATCACCTGCCTTCCCTCAGGGAGCTTGTGACAGCTGAGAAAATGTTTACAGAGCATTTTGAGCTCTCACTGGGGGTGGCACAGTAGAAAGGCAAAGCCGTGATATGATGCTCATGCCTGTCAACTCTTACTATTAAGCAGAGGTTGACCCTGACTTGCTCCGAGTTTTAAGCTTGGAAACTAATTATTAGGAGCTTCTGGTTCCATTTTTTTTTTTTTAACCTACTCAGGAAAGACTGTGACTGCCTTTGTTGAAGAAAAAGTTTCCCAGAATTTGTAATAGATTTTAAAAGCCTAACATTTTGTACAGTTTGTTGTGAATGAGTAAGAGGTATACCCACTTAACGTGAAATATTCCACATGTTCAAAATGAAAGAGATAAAGTTGATTTTTTTCTTCCAAATTAAATGTTTGAAATCTGTATGGCATCTTTCTGCATTCTAAGCAAATTTGGTTTTGCCTATTCTTACTAGGGGCTTCTGAAATTGAAGTCTGTGAGATTTAAAGTTTATGCTGCTTTAAAAAATACCCCATTGGAATAAGTAATATCTAAGCTCTAGTAAGTTTCCTGGCATATAACAAGTATTCTATAAGTTCCATTTTTAAAAATTGCTTTTGCAGATCATAGGCCTTTTCTTTTAAAATGAAGAAATTGTGATCCAAAAGTATCTGAGTATTATTTAGCAGGAGAAAATCTAGGCCAGTTGACTGAATGCTTTTCCTTAAATTGCACATGATCTCACATTCCCAAAATATCAGGTTCTGAAAAGCTATATAAGGCCATGTGTCAGTATATTCTCAGTCAAATGTACCTAATGTTTAGTTCTATTGACCACCAGGGCTCAAATGGGCTTTAGGTGACATTTTTCAACCTTTGTCTTTACGGAGGAGGAAACAGAATCTATGGGTGTGTGTGACTCACTCAAGGTCATGCCATTCATTTCTTGCAGTGTTTAGAGAGAGCCCAGGTCTTCTGATATCTAGCTCAGTGTATTTATTCCTTACTATGCCCAGAATTCTGGATCCTAAGTATTACTCACCTTTAAATACTGTCATCTTAGCTGTGCATGGTGGTACACACCTGTAATCCCAAGGGCTTGGATGGGCTGAGGCAGGAGGATCACAAGTTTGAGACCAGACTCAGCAGTTTAGCAAGGTGCTAAGCAACTTAGTGAGATCCTATCTTAAAATAAAAAGCAAAAAGGGCTGGTATGTGCCTCAGTGGTTAAGTTCCCCTGGGTTCAATCCCCAGTACCAAAAATAAATAAATACTCTCATCTTTCAGTATCCATGGGAGATTAGCTCCAGGACCCCTGTGAATACCCAAATCTTTGGATACTCAAGTTCCTTGTATAAAATAACATGGGATTTGCATATCACCTATTTGCTTTAAGTCATCTTTGGATTACTTATAATATCCAACTACAATGTAAATTCTACGTAAATAGTTGTTATGCTATGTTGTTTTGGGAGTAAGGACAAGGAAAACATCTGTACATATTCAGTATGCACAATTTTATATGCATTTTAATCTTTGTTTGGTTGACTCCTTGAATGCAGAACCTGCAGACAGAGAGGGCTTACTGTACTATCTCCAGTAAAGTTCCAGTGGAAGGCCACAAATGCATTTGCAAAATTCAGTAGTTTTATGTTGAGTGTATAGTTTTCACATTGGCGTTTTATTACGCATTTTATATTTTATATTGGTGTGATTTTTAAAAGTTGTTGTTCTCATTCATTCTGAAAGTATTTATTGAGGGTCTATGGTAGGTGCTGGAAATAGTGGTGAACTACACAGATAGGATCTGTGTAGCAAATGTTGGCATCCCACCCACATCCTCTCGGCTCTCATCATTCTGTTATAGGTTCCTTCTCTAAAATGCTCAGGACCAGAAGTGTTAGGGATCTTTTAGATTAAAGATTATTTGCATGTATATAAAACGAGAAATCTTAGAGATGGGACCAAGTCTAAACACAAAATTTATTTATGCTTCATATATATCTTATACACCTAATTAAAAGATAATTTTGTTCAAATATCTTTGGTGCTCCTGCATTTTTTATTGTGATCCTTCCTCTGATGTCTGGTGTACAATTTTCTCCTTGTGTCATTCCAGCACTCAAAAATTTCCAGATTTGAAACATTTCAGAGTTCAGATTTTTGAACTAAGGATGCTCAACCTGTGCTTGCTCACCGTGTCTTGTTGCAAGTACCCAATACTCTGTGTAAGGATTTTCTCTTAGCCTTCAGCCCTTAGCTAGTGATAGATGGTACCTGGAGGTTAACTAATCCAGCTTCCTCACCTTTGGGATGGAAGAACTCTGAGATGCATTCTACACCATCACTCCAAGTTGTCCGGGGCTTTGAACTCCAGTTGTCCATGGAGTAACCCACTGGATAACACATTCATGACGGACTTAATTCTCCTCCTGAGATCATTTCTTTACAAGTTCTCTAGTATTTTCTGGGATGCCTTCCTTATGAATCATCTTTCCTTGAATCCTTGAGTCAGGGTCTGTTCCTAGGGGAAGTAACTGAAGGCATTCACTGACTTCTTGGTGCTCAAATTCTAGCAAGTGATGGAGTCAATAAACAATAGCTCAAACATGTTATATTGTGCATTTGTATGTTCTGAGAAGGATAAGATGATAGCGAGTGAGTGAAAAAGGGCTCAGAAAGACTCTGATTAGTCTATCTACCATTATCTTGGATACTTGACCTGAAACCCAGAAAGACTTTGATTAGTCTATCTACTATTATTTTAGATACTTGACCTGAAACCCAAAACTGAGAAAGGGGATAGATGAGTTAAAAAAACAAACAAAAAAACAAACAAAAAAAAACAGAATCAGGAAAGAGGCAAGAAAAACTACAGAATGAGTGGGAATAGGAAAGAGGCCACTATGGCTGTTTCATGGGGAATCAGGCAGGGGTGGTGTCATGGTCAGTTGTCCAAGTCATGCAAGAATCTGTAGTGATGAGAAGAAGTTTATAGAAAATGCAACAAGAAACCTATAAAGGATTTTAAGCATGGGAATGCAATAATCTGTTTTATGTTTTAAAACGGTTACTCTGGCAACTCTGTGGGAAAGAGATGTGGTGGGGGGGCAACAAGGAAGAAACAGGAAGGACAAGTTAAGGCTAATGCAAGAATCTAGGTGAGAGATAGTAGATGGTTCTTAACACCCAAGCTCAACTGTTGATAGAGAACAAGATTGTTTTTAAACAGAGTATAAATGCAGAGTACACATGCTCTTTTATCTTTGTTTCTACAAATGTTTTTATGTATTTTAGTTGTTCAAAATTCTGATGAAATCTGTGTATTTCGTCTCTAGAAAAATGTTCATATGCATAGAAACGAAATTTTGAATTTGTGATTTGACGGGGTTGTGATGAGTAGTCATAGTCAAGGACATATGTTCTCAAGGTCATATATATGCTATCTATATTTATATCTATCTACATGAATTGTTGTTTAGGGTAAGCTTTGTACCATAGTAAATTAAGTCCCAGTGTGGATAAGGGTCCAAACACAATAGTTTACTTCTTGCATATGGATAAAAGTTGGACCAAAAAATGTCTCAGGATCATTGATCTGGAATAATAGCTCTGAGTTACGTTCTATTCAGTCTATATTCATAATGATACTGAGAGAATTATTTATTCCTTTGCTATTTCAAGTTATAACTTCTATGTCTGACCGGGTTTTGCCTTCATTCTGGCCAGGTTGAGGGGGAGGGAGTGAGGTTTATACACATGGGAAGTCACGATGGCCTGGACTTGGTCCCCTTCACTCTGCTCACCCTCCGTTGGCTAGTATGTAGTTGTGTGGCTGCAACTAACTACAAGGGAGGCTGAGAAATGTAGTCTAGCTGTGGGCCAGGAACAAAAAGAAAATACATGATTTCAATGTATGGCTAGCAGTTTCACTCATAACACATTTCTTTGTCACATAGGAGCTGCTCAATGTTATTTTTCTTAAAGAACAATGGAAATAAGTTGCATTGGAAGTTTGAGAAAAGCAAAGGGAGAAAGTCAGATAAAGGTTGGTGGGGAAGAACCAACCTAAGGTTGTGATTTCTGGAACCAGTTTAACTCAAAGCAAGTCCTCCTCTTAGGCTGGAGAGATAAGACTTTCTTTTATAAAGGTTATGTCCTTAAGTAAAAGATTAAGATGAAATTGAAATGGAAACTTGGCCCCAATCTACACTGTTCTGTGGCCTGAGGAGCTGGAATTAATTTGAAACCAACTATTACTCACTCCGATTATATGTCAGTGGGAAAAGGAGAAGATTATGTTGTCAACAAGGCGATCCTTTGCATTCATTTCTCCTCCACTAAAATGACCAGTCATTCCAGTTCTTTGAAGTAACAGTCAATCAACTCAAGTACTCTGAGTGTCCACTCTGGGCTCCACCCTTATCTGTGCTCTCCCTTAGGCAAAGCAGTTCAGAGTGTCCTAGTGTCCTCTAGGGAGTAGGTGTTGCCATAAAAATTTGGAGGTGAGGCATGTTTCTGCTAGTGAATCATGTTTTCCTGTTTGCTTCTGTCATAAAGTTAGAGATACTTTTCTGGGGGGTGCAGGTTGATACATTTTACCTTAATTTTACCTTAATAAATATTTCAGAATGCTGCAAGTTTTAATTTCTTCAGAGTTAAAAGGAATGAAAGCCGATATTTTTTTCTTTCCACGTACTAAAGTGATGTTTCTGTAACTTCAAAAAAAAAAAAAAAATCTGGAAACTTCATTCTCTTGAGATAAGAACTTCAAAATATCATGTTTAAGGTTTGTGTGGCTCAGCACCTATAGGGAAGGTCAGGTTTCTTCCATTTTGCCTGTTTCTGGCTCCTTCCTCTGAGTCTCTTGCTTGCATCATAAATATTTCTTTTCAACTCCCTAAATTCTGTTTCCTTTGAGAGACATTTGAAAAGCAATCTTTTTCACTATTTATTTTACTTAGTTTCACTTCCATCTTAGAGTTGTTAATGTGTTAATGTGTCTCTCCCGCCACCCACTTCCCCCATACATTCCTCCTCTTTGGTCAGGGAAAATGTTGAGCTTTTTTAAAAAAAGAGATGAATTTAATTGGTTAATTTCATAATTTAGAATCTTTGTTGTTCTAGATTCCAGAAAGGAGGGGATTCTTTAAGCTCACTGCAACTGCATGTGCTTTTGAAGGAGGCCTTTATTTGCTGTGAATAAAGTGTCTCTTATTAAGAAGAAAATAAAAGAAAGTTTGGCAGGACTCTACTCCCAATGGGGGAAACATCACAGGAAATTGAGAAATTGTTTCTTTTTTGGCCTTGTGGGAAAATTTTGCTGATGAAATTTAGTATTAAGGTTTTAGACTGCGGCTTCATTGTATCTAGAAAGAGCTGTTGAATGACTTGATGCTTCTGGGAAGGAGGTACCAATTTGACCCTTCTACATCTGACCTGCTGAATTTTTCATGTACTATGAGGAATGTCCAGAAAATTGTTTTCTCTTCTATGAAATGACCATGCTCCTTTTTAAAAAGAGAGCTTTGCTATACTTCAGCAACTCAGGAATTATTTTTATCAAAAGTTGACTCAATTGGGTGCTCCTTCATTGATCCTATATAAAAAAAAAGGGGGGGGTTTAATTTGTCCAAACAAGAAATGAATTCTAGGTATAAAAATCTACTTATATGCTCTAATTCACCTACGGGCTCTAGAACTTGAGCAAATACACTTTGGATGTTAAACTGGTATCCTGATCTCCAGGCCATTTTGCTACTCTGACCAGCCAGCTCAGGCCACAATTCTTTCATGCCTTAATTTCTCTCAAATCCTGATAACCAGTCTCTTGTTCTTAGTGTTTCTCTCCTACAACCCTGATTCTTCCCTGAAGCCAAAGCAATTTTTCTTAAATTCATCTTGATTTCCTGGCCTGAGATTGGTTAGGGCTTCTGTTTGGAGCCAAATCACAGTTTTCTCTATAAAATCCAAACTCTTGATTTGGCCCTTGCTTGTGTTTCTTGTTTTTTTCCTCTCTAGCTCATCAGCCCCCTTGACGCATTCACCACATCCCACTTGAGCCATAACTGGACTACTCACAGGGAGTACAGGTATTCCTTGATTTACGATGGGGTTATGTCCTTTCGACTTAAGTCCCATTTTAAGTTGAAAACATCGTAAGTCAAAATTGGGCTTAACACACCTGACCTACTCAACATCATAGCTCAGTCTCAGCTACCTCATCTACCTCAAGCATGCTCAGAGAACTTACATTAGCCAATGGCTGGACAAAACCATCTAACACAAGACCTGTTTTATAAAAAGATGTCGATTGTATCATCTAAATTATTGAAGAAGTGATGGAATGTGAAAACACAAAATATGATATCCAAAAAAATTGTTTTTAAAAAACCTGCTAGCAGCATGGTGCACTGTAGAGCACCAGTTGTTTACCTCTATTTACCTGGTTGGCCAGGAGTTGTGGCCCACTGCTATTGCCCAGGGTCTCCAGTGAGCATTGTACAACCCATCACTGGCCTGAAAAAAGATCCAAATTCAATATTTGAAGTACAGTTTCTTCTGAATGCATATCACTTTCATACCATGGTAAAGTAAAAACTCGTAAATTCAACCATCAGGAGTAGGGAACTCTCTTCTTACTCCCCCTTCTGCTCGTACCCATTCTTGGCTAATTCTCAGTTCCTTGTTGATGAGCACAGGATGCTTATTATCCAGTGTGGCTGAGAACCAAGGGAGAAGGGTCTGGGGTGGGGAGGGGCACTAGGTGTATTGTAATGACTGTATAAGTGAGAGGAATTCTTGGGCTTTTCTTATCTGAAGTTGTCTTTTCTCATGCAAAATACCAGCTGCGAGAGATGGGTGTGAATGGTTTCAAGGAGAACATTTGAAAGGTGAATATTTGTCAGGTCTCTGCTCAGTTAGAAGTAGCCACACAAATGCAGAATAGAAATAGGAAAAGACTTACCCTTAGCTCAAAAATATACCTCTACTCTTTCATGTACTGTTGGTGAAAATGAGACCTGATACTATCAAAAGCCAGTTTAGTGATGTTCATCACTTTGAATAAGTAATTCCATCTCTAGGATTTATCTTACTGGAATAATTTTTGAGAATGGGTGGGAACCACTTTACATGTGTAAACTGTTCATTGCATTTTTGTTTATTATAATGAAGGAAAATAATCTGAAATACACAGCCAGTGTGGAATTGCTCTTGGCTTTCAGTGGGTCCTCTGTAAAATGGAATGTAACTTTGAAAAAAGTACTCAAGTAATAAAAACAATCCTAAAGATTTCAATCTGCTGGGTATGGTGGTACACACTTGCAATCCCAGTGACTTGGGGAGCTGAGACAGGAGAATCACAAGTAGAAAACCAGTCTTAGCAATTTAGGGAGACCCTGCCTCAACATAAAAAATAAAAAGGGCTGAAAATGTAGCTCAATGGCAGAATGCTCCTGGGTTCAATCCATAGTTTAATAATAATAATAATAATAATAATAATAATAACAACAACAATAAATTAATAACAAAAGATTTGTTATTGTTTTTTATTTTATTAATATTTATTAATAATAATTGTCAATAATAATCATTATTATTTTAATCTATGGGTTAATTTTCAAAGCATAAATCAGATAAATGTAGAAAACCAGAGTAACCAATGGGAAAGTACACCCCATTTTGAAAGGGGTTAGTTGTAAATAACAAATGCATAGGCACTGCCCTGTAAAGATAACTCAGCTCCAGTGAAAAAAGTTCACCAACTTCTGTGCAAAGAAATCTTTATCTGTTTTTGGATTGAGGCCAGGCCTTCATCTGGTCTTTCAAAACCTGGAAGGAAACATTCAGAGGAACATCAATCAAGAGCAAAAATCAGCTTTGAGGTTGGAGAGCTGAAGTTGTAGGATTCCAGGAAAAGCAAAGCCTAAACTTATACTTGAAAAAAATAGTAATGATCATGACAGTGACTTTGTAAAACAGCTCGGAGTGTACAAGGAGTTTTTGCATATAGTGTTTTATTTCAACTGGTTCTTCTTCTACCTAGCTTATTATCCTAACTGCTAGTAAAATAACTGCAGAGTCAAAGAGCTTTACGTAGTTACTTATTTGAGCTGCATTCTCTTTACCTACCTCACATCAGGGATTTCTCTGCTGTGCAGAAATAGCTTTGAACCTAGTGGAAAAGAAAACTGAAAGAGAACAGCTGAGTTCAAGAAAGAACTATTTCAGTGGGCTTTATCACTGGAGACCCTCCAGACATCTAGGGGTCTTTTCTTACCCATGTGTAGTGGAGTCCTGTCTTGTAAAAGGCATGAATCTGCTGCCCACTGCTGTCTTACATCAGGTCAGTAGTTGGAATTTATGTAGAATTAAGACCTCCTCTTCTCCCTCATCATCCTGAATCCTCATCCAGCCCATGTATCAGCTCTCCCATGGGATTTCCTGTTCTTTATTTTCTGTCTGTCTCAGCTTCAGAAAGGATCTGTTTTCTCTCATTATTTTCCCACTTCGCTGTGGTTCAGAAGCATACTGCATTTGTCAAATGCATGGTGTGCCTTCACCCTACAGCTTTCCTGTTAGGTGATTCGCTACTAAGCAATGATCTCTCCAATTAGGTAGAAGAAAGAAAGTGAGAAAGAAAGAAAACAGCTCAGGTTTGTGGACCCTTGGGTTTGGGTCATTTTTCTTGAAGACAGGCTGCTCTTATCTGATTTGAACTTCCACATTCTCTGAGAAATAAATCTTTACACAAAAATCCAAGGGTTAGTTTTCAGATGTTTGAAAGGAAGCCTTGGTCCCTAGTGTTTTGTTTTAAGTTCGGGGCGGGAGGGTTGTTTTTTGACTAAGGACAGTGACTGCCTCTGGTTTACACTTCTCTTTCGAAGTTTATTTTATGTTTTGTTGTGGTTTTCAGATTTCTCATGGTTTGGATTTGGGAAAGTAAAATCAAGACAAGGTGTTGGTAAGTAGTCACTCCTTCTTTGGATAAGTAATGAATCGATGTTGTTTAATTCAGATGAAACTTCTTGGATCCTGTTTATATTCATTGGCCATCCACTCATTTTCTGTGTTCCTCATTTCTGATTTTTTGAAGGAGGAGGTCAGAATTTTTCCAGAAAAGGCATTACTTTTGCTAATTGCATAAATGGTTTTGCATTTTTGTAGTTGACTTGATTTTGTCCTGTGGGGATGTGTCAACCACTATCCCAGTTCTAAGTTGTGATGCATTTTTCAGAAGGGTAGTGACATAAAACACAACTACATTACAGCTCACGGTGCATAATTGGCTGACTAGTCAAGCCAGGACAAGTTTGGCTCTTAACTTTTTTCCAGGGCCAAGATGTAAGAGAATTCTGAATTGGTAAATCAGCTGTTCGTTTATGACCATTTCTTTTTCAAAACAGATTTTCATGTCCAGATGCTGTGATTTGTGCTTGATTGCATTCTAGTCCTTGTATTCAGACTGTGTGCTGACAATGGAAAAGCAGGGTTTGTAGCTACGGAATGAATACAGATGATGATTTCAATCATTAGGATTGAAATCAGGTGTGATCTCCTGGGACCTCCAAATTGCTCAGTCTTTTCTATGGGTATAGAAACAACCAACGAACATTGCATAGAAAACATGAAAAGACGGACTGTTTTACATCATTCATGTGAGTTTCCAAGGTCTGACCATCACAGACAGATTGTCTTGGTTGGTGTTTCTTTTGGTAGCCAGGTTGGCTATAGTAGAATTGCAGAGTTGGGGAAGTATATGGGTATCAGGGAGCTGCAGAGTTCTGAGCCATCTGTACTATACTTGTTCATCCTATGCGTATAAAGGAGCCTGTTTCCTATCCTCTTTGGAACTTGATGTCAGACTTTGGGCTGTTAAACAGACTCTGTCTATCCAGTGATCCTCAAATTATAAGTAGACTGAGCCCAGGTTGAGGCAGACTAGCCAGAAGGATCTTGGAGGGGAAAAGTCACCCTGACCCTTACTAGCCCCACAGGTTCTAAGACAAAAACTCCTAACAAACAGAAAGTGGAGATGTAACAATGTTGGAACATCAAGTTCAATGAGCTCAGGACTTCTAGATAGTTTTCCTGGGACAAAATTCAGACATAGGCAATCACAGTCGCTTTTCCAAGACATAAGATTTTAAGGGGCCCTGTTTTAGGATTTTGTGTCACATGTGTATTGTGGGGGTGTGTGGGGGTGCGGTAAGAAATACTCCCAGGACAATGCTGTACAATAGTATCTTCTTTTCACTAAATAGCCCATCACTGAAGTCACTTAAATATTCTCAAGCCAGTTCACATTGCAGAAGAGTGCATGTCCTCAGAAAACTTCGAAAGTATGGTTTCACCCTGTTAGGTCACAGCAGAGAACACTCTTCAGAATGCTGCAGCTACGGACCTTGAGAAGTTTTATTATTATTCAGGCATCATGAGGCCAACACTTTAGGACACAACTGCCAATGAAAAGACAGTTTGATGCTCGCAGTTCCCAAGAGAGGACACACATGCCACAGATGGTTGCACAGGGAAGCCCTGGGGTCAGTCAGAGGCAGAGGGAGTAAGGGGAAAACATGCGCAAAAGCCCTTATGGTGGTTTTCATGGGAAGAGAGGGGAGATAAAGTAAATAGATTTAGAATTGGCTAGCTTGAGTACGAATTTCAATGGGTTCTGAGTCATAGAGACTACTGAGTTTTCTGATATGTATGTTGTCCTGAGTTTTCTGATATGTACGTTGTCCATATGTATATGAAAGGTGTACTTGCGGGCAAGGTAGTTACTATCTGCAGCAATAGGCTAACCCTGGGGGAGGCAGATCCTCCAGTGTAAACAGGGCCTCAGACATCATAGCATCAAAATCTGGAAAATAAAAAGGTATTGTTAATACAGCTGCTCAAGGGTGACAATCCCTCCCTTCGGCTTGAAAGCATCCTTGGTATTGAGAGAAGGAAACTCTTTGCCTAGTTGATCTTCCTCCATATTTCATCAAGTCTACTTTAGGTTTAGAAATGTCAGAAAAGCCATATGTGTAGGATATGTTACCAAGCACCTCTGATAAAGGAGAAAAATGCCTCTTTGCACCTAAGACATTAAAATATAAATGGACTAAAAATGTTTCCAGGTGTAACTCATATTTGTCAGCTCAGTCATTAGAACTATCTACTCCAAACTCAACAAGTATGCACGTACCCAGCAATTTAAAACTTTATATTAATATTATAAAACATTTTTTAAGTTCTCATATGAATTTCTTGTAACATGCTGTGATGTGCCTCTGACTCTTCTGACTTTTCTTTCTGTCTGCTCAAATACATGCACAGACACACAAAGACACATCCCGTGATATGCACAGACAGGCTGCTGTCAAATTATATAGACATTCATTGCCCCTGTGGAGAGCTCTTTTCCCCTCCCAACTTTGCTGTGCTCTGCATTCCATTATTTCAAAATGTTCATAGAAAAATGGGCTTAATTCTTGCAACCTTGCCAGCCAAATCAATCTCCAGGTTTTGGAACATCAATAACGAAGGAAACGGCACTTGAATTAATATGCTACTTGATGAATTGCTAAGGTTTGTGTTGCTCTGATTTGTCAACAGTGACTTTCTGCAAAGTGAAAAGGCTTTTGAAAAATTACCTTGATGTTTTATACCACTTATATGCTTAATTGCTTAATTCCCACCCCCAAACAAGAGCCCATTCCCTTGCAATCTGTTACATGAGTTGGGAGTTTTAATTAGAAAAGTCAGGGGAAGAAATGAGTGTCCTTGGATGGAGAAGGAGAAGCAGAGAGCAAGTTCCTTGTTTGGACTCAGGTGAGGGCTTCACTGTGTACTTGCAGGTGATTCCTGAATTCCTGGAGGAATTTCAAAATTGTCTTCTATTTGTCAACCTCCTAAAAAATGATTGAATGCTGCTATGATGTTCATAGCCTGGCCTGGGTCAGAGGAGAATCAAAGGAGAAATCAACTGGGGTCAATGTATTTTTATTCATTGCTGGGGCTCCAGAAAGAAATATTTCTGGCCTCTGACAACATGTGAAATTTTGTGAAAATGACCCCTCCTGCATTTCTGGGGGTAAAGGTAGAACCAGGAATCTATTGAGAATTGTGCAGCCTTGACTGCACCTTCCCTCTGGGAGCTCCCAGAGTGGCGTGCTTTGGTAACCTCACAGGAGGGAGCAACTGCTCTGGGGAGTGAGCAAGGGAACCAGTGGCAGGAAGACTATAGGGACAACATGGAGAAACCTCAGTCTAACGTATCTCCATTTCCTATTGCCAGCTAGAATCTGAATGATTGAGGCCTGTCAGGAAGCATATCTTTAAAAAAGGATGGTAGGGGATGTTAGAAACAACTTGTCTTTATAGCTATTTTTGGCAGGATTTTTGCTTTTTGCTAACTCAGGTGAGCAAGTCACAGGATGAGCACGACTGGTGGGCTTGCCTTGGCTTTGATTGTTCTGTGCCTTCTAAATTGACTGTGTGACTTGTTTGCAAAATTAAGCCAGAGTATATCATTAAAGGCAACTTAAATGCATATCCCATTGAGAGAATGCTTTAAAAATTACCTGTAATAGCAGTTGGCTTCCTCCTACATAGTTTGTTTAAGACATAACTGGCTGGGGAATGTCCAATTGTTATCACTACAAACTGTGATAATCCCCATATGAGGAGGAAACACAGATCTCGGAAGTTGTGAGATGGATTATCATTATATTGTATAGGGGATTCAAAATTGTATCAAAGCCCCTGACAAAACAACGTTTGTTTTTGGAATTGCTGTGTTTTTCACTGAAATAATTACATGTGAAGGCAAAGGTAGAGAATACATGAAGGTGCATCCTGGGGGAAGGGGGTGGGGTCAGGTTTGGTTGAAACACATTTCCTTGCATAGTAATTCAGACTTTCCCTTCCTGACTATGATCTTTTTCTTGGTTGGGTACTTGATTCTGCCTTTTCACACCCATTTTGTCTTTCTTCCTTATCCTTTTGCTTCCTCCTTTCTTGTGGCTTATGCCAGTAGTTGTGGCCAGTGTTCTGCTTCCACAGGACATTGCACTCATTCAGTACACTTCAGACTGGGTGCAATATACGTCTAAGAGGCTTTGTCTACTTCCCACCTATGGGATAACTGTATTGTAACTGTTTTGAAGGCTTCGCATTGACCTTTATCTCTGAAAATCTATTTTTGGTTGCAAGAAGTTTGAGTTTACTGATCAGTGGATAAATTGTTTAGACAAGATGTAGTATAATGCATATACATTCTGAGCTTTTGGACTAAAAAAATTAAGTCATATGAAAATGATATGATGATTTCTTTAAAATGAAGGGCATCCAAGTAATTATAAATAATCTTAAAACTAAAGGCAAAGTAGATAAATTTGACATGGGATTGATCCATTATTATAATTGAAGTATTTTATAGACAAAAATGGTACTGGCATTCACAGAATATGGAGGAAACAGGAATTTAGTAGTAGGATAGTCCTGTGCAATTCTAGTCTTCCAGTTGAATTTTATTTAGGAATACCAAATATTAATTCATATGAATGAAGCATGTTCAAATTTACAGTACATTTTCAGGTCATTAGTCTCATTCCAGTCTCATAAAATAACAAGCAGATATTATTTTGCAGACTTTACAAATGTAAGAAAATGCACAAAGAAGGTAAGTGACTTGTCCAAGGAGTAGAGATGGGAAACTCAGATATTCAAACTCCCAGAACAACTTTCCGTTCTATGTGAAATGAATCCTGGTTTCTCACCAGGAGTTTCAGTGACAGAGTATTCTGAAGGTGTTCACAGAACAGAGAAAAGCTGAACACTGAATTATAGGAGAAGGAAGTGAAGAAATAGAAACCCTCATACCCTGATGGTGGGAATATAAAATGACACAGCCACTTTGAAAAACATTTTGGTGGTTCCTCAAAATGTCAAACATAGTGCTGCCATATGACCAACCAATTCTATTCAAGAGAAATGAAAACTTGTGTCCAACACAAATCAATGTTTGTAGAAGCACTATTCCTAATAGCCAAATAATCCAAACAGCTCAAATGTCCTTCCATGGATGGATGGATAAAAAAACTTTTCCATAAAATGGAGTATTGTTCACCAATAAAAGGGAAGGAAGTACTAACACATGCTACACTGTAGATGAATCTTAAAAATGTTACACTAAGGCTGGAGGATAGTTCGGTGGCAGAGCACTTGCTTAGTATGCTTGTCTCTCTGGGTTCCAGGGATTGGGGATGTGGATCAGTAGTACAGCACTTTCCTAGCATGCTCAGGGCTCTGGGTTCCATCTCCAGTACCACAGAAAACAAAAAGTCAGAAAAACGAAATAGGAAAGAAATGACATAAAGGCTTCAAATAGCCCCATCCTCTTTCTTAAAAAAGTGTTACACTATATGAGAGAAGCCAGATACAAAAGATTCCATTTACATGAAATGCCAAAATAGGTAAATTCAGTGATGGGAAGTAAATTTGTGGATGCCTAGGACTGGGAATGGGAGAATAGGGGGAAATTGCTAATTGGGGTGATAAAAATGTCCTAAAATTAGATTATAGCAATGATTGTACAACTCTGTGAACTTGAATTGGGTGAATTAAATGTACATGAATTATAGCTCAAATGAAGTCATTAAATTACAAGAAAATATGTATATTTTTCCAACTCCAGGCCCAGCTTCAGTTATCAGCAATGATGATGATTCTGCCAGCCCCCTCCACCACATCTCCAATGGGAGTAACACTCCATCCTCTTCAGAGGGTGGCCCTGATGCTGTCATTATTGGAATGACCAAGATCCCTGTCATTGAAAATCCCCAGTACTTTGGCATCACCAACAGTCAACTCAAGCCAGACACATGTAAGTAACAGCTGTTTATACTTATTGGCCTATTTGCTACATAGCTGTATCAAGAAGTGTGTTTATCAGAGTCCCCAATAAGGCTGATGGAGGGTTGGGGCCAGTGAAATGTCAGGATTCTTGCAGACTTTGGCCTGTGGGCTAGAATCTTTATTTTGTTTGTTATAGAACTCCTAAGGTGTGTGTCCTCCTGGAACAGTAGGCAGATACTAACTTTTCTTGGGATCCATTTTCCAAAACCATTTATCAATATGAAGTTGGAATCAAGGCATGCTTATCTTGAAAGGGATAGAGACAGAAAACAGAAGTATCATTAGAATGCACATATTTCACTTACAGATGATAGGCAATTGATGTAATTTAAATCTGGCTTATTGAAAGTAATTAAAATGTGCACAAGAGGTAGTTGGGGCAGTACTGTGTTGCACACAGGTGGTATCAATTTGGGTCATTGTGTATTCTTTGTTCAGTACTAGTTTCCAGCATGAGGGCTTTTGTGATGCCATGACAGGAAAGAGACATTGCAGCCGATATTGCATGTGAAGTAGGCTCAGTTTTACTTTTCAGAACTAGATTAACCCATTGCTCTCCACTGTCAGGCTTGGAATTTTTTTCAGAGCCTCTTATCCTATCTTCTGAGCGTCAAATATAAAATATGGAACACAGCCTTAAGGACAAGAAAAAATAAAACCACAGTGTATAAACAGGCTTTTGCCATTATAACTGCAGGCCTTCCTTCATACATGAACAAGGGCCCACAGGGATCCACCAGTGATTGGATGGCCCAGACCCCAGGGGTTCCATAGCACTGAATGGGTATCTTCTATTTGAATGTCCTTATCCTGTCTCAAATGTTACTCTCCTGCCCTGCCTCAGAGGTAAAGTAGGACTATTGCAAAGGTAAGCTTTGGGACTGACTTTGTGCTGAAAACCCTCATGGAATGAGGACATTTAGCAACAAATTCCAAATCTGTGTGTATATAAGGAAACACCTGTAGTTTCTTCCTATTTAATCACATTTATCCCAAGGTATATTAAAATTGGATTTGTGGTTAGAAAGAATAGCATTAAATGATTGTAATGTGTGATACTGGGTCCTACCATAGGTTTTAGATGAATTTGTAATATGACAAGACAAATAGAAAAATGTGTGTCAAGAATATTGACCAGGGCTGGGGATTTAGCTCAGTTGGTAGAGTGCCTGCCTCGCAAGCACAAAGGCCCTGGGTTCAATCCCCAGCACCACAAAAAGAAAAAAAAAAAAAAAGAATTTTGAGCTCCTTGAACTTGAAGGTATTATTTGAAATCAAGGTGTTATTAATTCTAATATTGTCATTATGGTGTGATCAAGATGAGTGGAGGTATTGCTTAAAGTGAGCGTTCTTTGATGAGGTAAGCATCCCCCAAATGTCCTTGAAATGTCCTGCATACTTAATAGCAAATATGAAATAAGACAAAGCAAAATGCTGTGATGGGAGAATCTCTTATTATTTTGATTGCTCTCCCTAGGAATAGAATACTGTGATGCTTCTGTCACAGCCAGGAACAGACTATGTGATGCACTTCAATTAGCCTGGAGCTGTATGGTAATTGAAGTTGACTAAAATTAACATGTCTTCACAAAGTTTGCTTTCCTTTTCAATGGAGGAAAGATAAATATGAAAAATCAAGTAGATACCATCAGTCCAACATGTTCAATAACAGAAAATGAATATATTAGCAAGAAAGCAAGAAAGCAAATAAAGTAGCAGATGAGAATCCTTGGAGGAAAGGGGGCTAGATGGCTTCCTAAAAGGAAGTTTTCAAAGGTCACTTCCTTCATCTGGAGTCCAGGGGATTTTTGTCAACATTTTGGTTATTTTTGGAGGACTCAAGTTTTGTGACTTAGCCACTCTGTGTCAGCCCCACTCAGAAGGAACTGGAAGAGAGTTGAGAAGATCTGCAGCCTCCCCTCAGGTTCTGGCCTCCACCCAAGGCTTCAGACGACTGGATCTATATGTGGCCATTCCTTCCTTATAATGTCTTGTTGGGTCCTTCACCCAACCATCCGTTCCTGGTTTAGTATTCTCCAGTATTCCTTATTTTATACCAGAAGAAATTTTCATTTTTCAAGACACCAAGCTATACACATACAAACTTTCTGATGATTTTTAAGAACACTGAGGGTTATACATCTCCTATGAATCCTTTTCAAAGAGGTGGAAATGAAGAAATTTACCTTTCTTCTTCCTTTTACTCTTCTGTAAACATCATTCTTTACTCCATATTTTTTTTCATTTATCTTCAGTGTACCTGTTGCCTATTGTTCTGTAGTGAGGATGACCACCCTTGTGCATGTGTTTCTATAGTCTTGCTTGGGTTAGACTATAAGCTTCTGGAGAGCAGCAACTTTATCTGTTGAAGCATTGTATACAT
Organism: Glaucomys volans; assembly: GCA_020662805.1. Classification (NCBI taxonomy): domain Eukaryota; kingdom Metazoa; phylum Chordata; class Mammalia; order Rodentia; family Sciuridae; genus Glaucomys; species Glaucomys volans. Next base: position 232,582 of record JAJEJO010004852.1, on the reverse strand, counting down.
ACAAAGCATGTAACATTCTGTACCTTTGATGTTGGCCAGATGTTGACCAGATGTGGGAATCCAGTACTTAAATTTATTAATTACTAGCTAACTTGTAACAAGTAAACATGACTCATAGCCCTTTCCACTGGCTTTATTCCTATTAAACTTCCCCACATAATAACTTATTTATTAGACATGCTTTTAACAATGTATCACCCAATTTAAAGTGATTTAGAGAACTGTTTTAGCAGAAATAAACTTTTAACAAAAAGAATCCTTTCTGTGGGTATGCTAATTATAGTCATCCAGAAATGAAAACATTTTAAAATGCGTGGACTGGTAATGCAGAGGGATCTTTTGGTAAAGGTCCATGAAATTTTTGAGAGTTTAGCTTTTAGTTGATTCTTATTGAATACTTTAAATAAGTTAATTTCTAAATACTCTCAAGAGAGGCTTTTCCAAGAAGTTGCACAGATGATATCTGAAAAGAAGATTTCAAGAGACAGTTTAGAACTTTTTCTCATGTACTTAAAGAAAACTATTATGTGGATAGTATATCACTTTCATCCTCTGAGTCCATTAGAGGTTTGAGCCACAAACTAGCAAATTTACTTCTCTTTCCCAAAGTTATATGCAATTCAAATATATGGACTTTAGAATATATGCCTTACCTCCAGCATATGCTTTATGATCTCTGATTCATTTCACTGAATTGTAAGAATCTAATTTAGATGCTGAATTTCAATAGGATAAATAACTATTGATTATCTAGAATACTTTCATACTGTTAGGAACTACAGATTCAGTCATAATGATGGCTTGTTCCCTGCTACCAAAGAATGTCACTGTAGAGGCCCAGCAATTAGATCACAATATACAGTGCGACTGGCACTAAGGCAGGCCAGGTTTGAGAAAGGTTCTACATCCTGATTACTTACAGGGACCTAGCAGGTCAATATGAGAATGAGGCTAGATCAGAAAAACCATATGGGATAGCGAAGGCCATGTGGCACCCTAGGCCTAATACTATCAGATACTCCATTTTCCACAGATAGAACAGGTGTTTATTGTTTTATTTGAATGGTTGAAGGTTTAAAATGGCAGGTGGGATAAATATGAATATATCAGTGTGAGTCAGATTTGGTCAATCATTCACTACCTATTTGTGATCCTTAAACATCTTTTAGAGATGATGCTCAGAGTGGCCTGTTCAAAGTGATACAGCCTCAAAACCTGCATAGTTTTGCATTACAAACAAAACAATAAGCAAGCAAAAGACATGATCAAACTAGAGTTCTTTAAATTATGTGTAAGATTAATGAAAGATGATGATAAAATATATCCCCTGAAGTATTTTCTCAAAAACTATCTCAAGTTATGTAACAGTTTTCATTTACAAAGTCCAGAGATGGTTTGCAGGATTTTAGAGCAATCTGAACAGGGATGAATTGCTCCCGAGCACTTTCCAATAGCAAGTCTGTCTACTTTATTGCAGGGCCCAGAGGTTCCCCCAAGACCGCCTGATAATAATTTGGTATTTGGAGGCTCCTGTGTCACTGCAGGAACTAAAGGAGGCTAAATCCATGCCTGATGGAGGAGAAGAGTTCTATGGTTATCTGCAAATTCTGGCCAGACAACATCTTGACGTCACTCCTTAGCTTCCATAATCTAGCCAAGCAAGAAGTTGCCTTCCCAAGACAAAGCAGTGTGCTCTAATGACTAACCCCTCAAAGTGCTATGCCACTTTAACTATAGACCCATCTCCTCGATCAATCAGGATGGCAAGATGGAGCTGATGAGCTCAGCAACATCAAGTCTGGAGTTGGTCTTTAATTCAACTAGTCTGTTTAGACGTGTCTGAAAACCTCATCGTCTTACAACATGGGGTGGTTTCCCAGTAGGATATACAAAGTTGGCTCAAAGGCAGCTGTGTTGCTATCCTCTCCTTGACTGCTGAGAAAGTTTTTGACAGGGTGCAATGGAAATATGCCTTCTGAGGTGAAAAAAAAAACTTAACCAGCAAAACCCCCAAATCGTCAATCTGGGATTGACTCTTGTAGGGTGGGAATGCATTATATGCACAGACTTATTGTCATTCCTAAAATTGTGTCTTTCCTAGAGCAGCCTTGTAAATTAGCTAGGGTCCTAGGCCTTGGGCCTAAATTCAATTAGAGTTGTCTCTCACTATGTACGTGTATGTGTTTGTCCTTGCAAAGCATGCTCTCTATGCATACCTAGAGCTAGTAACTCAGTATGGCAGATGCATATGAAGAAATTTGACATTTTTCCACTTGGATTATATTACCAATGAAATAGATATTTATTGATTTCCTCCAGAGTGTGCCATGCTTCTCCAGGCATCGTGTGTGTGTGTGTGTGTGTGTGTGTGTGTGTTTTCCCACTGGTTAAATGCTTATTAGACAGTAATATAGATAAGCACAGATTCACAGACCAGCTAGGACTAAGGAAATAAGATGTTATAAAGACAGTGAGTGTTTGAATAGTAGTTGAAAATATCACACAGGGTTCCCATCCAGCTCCTCTTAACTGCCACGTCCACTTGGTCATTGTGTTACCAACAAAGGGAGGGAACGGAGGTGATATTTTTCACAGACCTGCAGAGGTTTTGAACATATTTGCAACATCACTTTGAGTACACATGAGCAAAAATTCTGAATTATATCCAGGACCCCAGGAGCTCATTTGATCAAAGAATGAGGGTCCTGAGAGTTACCCAGGGTTATCTTCAAACTTCAGTGTAATCATATGACTGTGGTGCATTTCAGTGGCCAGGATAGGATTCAAAAACAGGTAGAAACAATTGCTTTAGCACTTTATCCTGTCCCTTGCCTCTTAATTTTGTCTTTCAAAAATATATTTTCTTCTAAGCATTTAATTGGCCAAATAATAGCTGCTCTGGGAACTGTTTGTATGCCTTTGAAGGCCATGGCCTGCACTTTAAAAATAAGCTAAGCCTATTCTGCCCAGCATGAGCATTAGGGCAGAGAGAATGCAGTTATTTTAGGATCCTTAGAAATTGCTTCATTTATGGCACACTGGGTTGACAACTTGTCCTGTGGGGGCTGTCATGGCACATTGCTGGCATTCTGCAGGTCCCAGTACAATTCTTTCTCCCTTTCAGTGCCATAGTCCCCCATCGCTAGCTACAGCAATTTGATATTATATTCCCTTTCAACTCCAAAGGAGATTGTAAGAGGCTATCAAATAATGCTTAAAAAAGCAACTTGCATTCCCTGGAAGAAAGGAAATGAATACATGCTGCATAATTACATTTAAAATGTAAGCTATGTTATAAACTCCTCTGAGGTGAAGATTGCTAGCAAACAGTTGCAAGCACATTCACAACTAAGTAAAATCATGTTATTAGCATTTGACCACCAGATGATATTATTTGTTATCAAAAAAAGAAATAACAACCAATTATGGGATACATAGTCCTCCTGGAGAAAATACTCAATCCTAAAATTGTTGGCTGAAAAGGAAAAAAAAAATATTACTATGGGTCTACATTGGGGAAACACCCATGGTGATATTCCAAAACATCATTGGCCAACCAAGATGGAATTGTGCATCCTGCACCCATCAGCCACTTCAGTTCAATTTTACAAAATCATCAGTGATGTTTTGAAAGAATCCCAACAGATGGAGTATTCTAATGTATTTGTTCTGGGTGTTTCCCACGGCCCAGCCCAACTGGAGTGTGTGTACCAGCAGGATGAACCTAATCAACCTGCACCCCATTTTAGTTTCAGGTTGGTCACTCTTGCATGTGCCAGCAGATTGTGGACCGGGACCAGCTCAGCAAACACAAATGCAGAGTAACTGCCTGTGTTGCTAAGAAGCTCTTGGAACAGTTGAGCACTCCCTACAGTTAGTAGAGAGGGCATGATTGGAGTATTCTGGATGTGATGCTCAACCCTTCATGGCAGCTATTAGGTGGAGTTCCCTCCCTGTGAAGTGCAGATTTCCTGTTCTTATTGATTCTTCCAGCCCAAGAGGATAACCCACCATGGTTGAGCTTCTGCACTCTGCCAACTCTCTTTCCTAAGATACAGTAATGCTACCCAGCATACTCAGTGAGGTTGTAGTGTTTTTTTTTTTTTTTTTTTTTTTTTTGTTTTGGTTCTTTTTTCTGTGATCATTTTTCTTACTCTGGAAAGGCAGGTAAGAAGAACGTACAATGTGCAATAGGCAGAAAATAATTGAGGCAACCTGGTCACTATGTATACAAAGGTGGTTTTGCTCCTTCATCTCCCTCAGTGGGAATGAGAGCTGCCTTCTGAGACTAAGGTGGTGACTCAGGGGGGAGCTGAATCAGTTTTGACCTCCATTTGGGGCTGCTTCCTATCACTGAAGGAAAGCTGTGTTTTCCTATTGGAGGTGAATGCTTGGCTTCCTCCATGGAGGGGGAAATTACAAGACTTGTGACCAAGAAGAAAAAGGGAGTAAACATATTAGAGTAACTGTCCATCCTGGTTTTCTCAGAACTGAGGCAATTTCTACAGCATGAGAAGTTCAATTTTAAAATCAGGAGTCCCAGGCAAACTACAATGAGTTTGTATAGACCTGAAGATTTTTACTAATAAGACAGATTTGAGTCTTGATCACCCAGAACACTTTCAGGTGCCCAAAAATTAGATATTTAAAAATAAGAATAAATAGCAGAAGTTATAGTAGAAAACTTGGAAGATGTAAGAAACAAAATGATATAAAATCACCTGAATCCCAACAGTTAGAGGTAATTGCAGATGTTATTTGGATATATATATAGCTCTCTAGTTTTATGAATGTCCTATTAATATCTTCTAATATGCAGTGGAACTGTATGTGCCCTTATCATTATTTGTGCTGGGCTGTGTTCATATTTTTATAGTAGTGGTTTGCCTTTGGTGTATTGTACTGGAAACTTTGTAGGAAGCATCCTGGATATGTTATTTCCAGTTCACATTTCATACTTGCTTTGTGTTATGGGCTGGGAAGTCTCAGGAAATGAGAAGCTCCCCTTGTTCTGACAAGGCAGGCTAACAGTTTTCCTTTAGGGTCAACACTGTAGATGATTTCAATGCAGATTGTTGCTCTGCTGCAGTCATTGGTCACTTTTTTCTCCCAGTTCTTTATCTTAACTATGTAGTTCCTTTCAGGGAACTGAGCCTGCTGGATCTTAAAGGGCCAGATTGGTTACAGCTGATGTTTCCCAATATAAGAGACACATTTTCTTCCACTAGGCATCCCCAAACTGTGCAAAGACCTCTGATGAGCTAGAGTTCACCCTTGGTCCTTCAGTCTTACATAAACTTGATGGAATTAGGGTTCTGACAAGGGGACCTCTATTAATAGTATGGCATACAATAGTATGTCAGTGTTGGTATTTTGTAGAATAAAATTAAGGTTGACAGATTATAAAAAATGAGTTCAGAACAAATATATTCTTGTGATTTGTAAGAGATTAGATCTGTGTGATTCTGAACCAAAGATAGGGAAGAATTCTATGAAGAAAATGATGATCTAGCCTAGTTTTTGTATTTCTTATTGGTTAGTATATGTGGTATATGATTCTTATCATTTACTATTTGTGGGTAGATGTCAACATTCTTGTTAACCTGTTGCTTTTATTTAGCACATTAATTCAACCATTGACCTTCTAGGTCCATTAGTGGAACCCAAGCTCATTATTGAATAATGATGGCATTTAGACTGAGTGCCATATTCCTAATGTTCCAATAAAGTGGTTGATACAGAGAGGACAGGATAAAGCCCTACACTATGTAATTATATCAAAATAGCTAGTCTCCACTTCAGGGAATGTCTTTATTGGAGGAGATTACATGCTATGTCTGCTTGTAAAATAAGCAGAGATGGCATCACTGAGTAGCCAGCTGAATTGCTTTTCTACAGGAATGACAAATCCTTTTATAATTTCATGCTCAACACTTACTTCTGCCCCAACCCCTCACTCCAAAAGAGTTTACTTCTGCAAGTAACTTGGCCTTTAGTTGATTGCCAAGAAATAGAGGGATACTAACTGCCTCTGTGCCCCTGGGCAGAACTCATTCTTACCTTCTATCAGAGTATCTGGTCAGTTGAACTAATGGGTCTCATGTTTTCTCTATCCGGGGTTTACTTCCGTGAATATAAATTTCTTTGCCCATTTTCTTCTCCTATCCTTCCTCCTTTTCCCTATGGCTTAGGGTTCAGGAACTATGATGCTAATGATCACATTTCTTCCTAGTTCCTAATTCCATTAATGCTATTTCCTGATAGCCACAGAAAAAAACCGTGAATTTATAGAGCTGCCTGAGCCTTAGTTATAGAGGGCTGTTCTATTCTTTCCTAAGGGCTTTTAGAGGTTATACTTTTAGGGTGTTTCTTTTTTCTTTAAAGAGGTTTTGAGTGGATGACAAAATTCCTCTGTTTACATGTAACATTTTTGATTCCTTGGAACCCTATATCAACCTCCATCAAACAATACTGGTTTTGAAAGAGGAAAATGCTCATGTTATTAGTAAGGTATTGGTTATGGTTAGCTGAGTCTCAGATTTCTGAATTGAACTTTGAGTAGAAAGATAAAGCAAAGGAAATAAGATCATCGTTCATTTCCTGAATCATGCTTCTCCTGAATCATGCATACTTTGCTATTTCTTATGTATCATACACCAAGTTATTAAAGTGAATATTAGCTAGATTCATGTCTAATAGTTGATATATTGGAATTGTCCTTGTTGTTACCATCCCAGGGTGTGCTTTTTTGTTCTCTTTGAGAAAATTCATGCTATTGAGAACCTTTGTGCCTCCTTTGGCCCTAGAGTGAGGAAGAACATGGATGTGTGTGGAAGAGGCTGCTTTACTGAGGGATTAATTCAGATAATCCCCTCGCTGTCTATTCACTTTTAGAGAGAAAGGACTGTGGGTGGTTGGGGTTGGATTGATGTTCATCAATGAGATCTTTCTGCTAATGGGCACCAGATCTGGGTGTTACTGTGATCCTCTCTGTGAGACCCTGCTGCCTCCCCACTGCTCCCTGGGCAGCCCTTGCTGCAGTCTAGGGCTGGAGTCAGCCCTCTGGGACTGAACCATGTTCTACTGGGAGGGATAGGGAAGGGGCACTATTGATTGCTGAATGTTTCTTACCTTTATGTCCCTCTCTCATATTTGATACAAGAGAGTGGAGCCCAACTTTGTATTCTCTCATTATGTTTAGAAACTCCAGAGCTAGTCCACATGTGTGTATGAGTGATCAATGGAACTTTGATACGTTCACTCTCTTATAGATACGTTCTTGCAAATGAGATTTGTTGTTCTGGAATTTGTAATGTAGTTGATCATTCAGAGCCAAACACATATACCAATAAAGACAAGAATGTTAGATCCATCTGTGGTCTCTGTCGCCTGGTTTTGTCATTTTCTAATAACTACTCTTGCATAGACCTGAGAATGTAATTCATTGTTGAGCACCCAAAGCAACCCTAGAAGTTGTTCCCATTGGTTGCTGAGTTGCTCCCATGCAGCCACTCTAGGTTTCCTACAGCCCATCCCCATTTCCTGTAGGTAGGACAGCTATTAAGGTGAGAGGGTCACTCAAAGCACAGAATTTAAAGGGGTACCATACAATCTCAACATCAAGATGAATAATATTCTCATGCAATATTTTAAAAGATAAAATATGAATGTGAAAAGTATCTATGATGAAAATATCGAAACTCTAAATAAAGACAACATCACGTCAATAGGGCTAGGAAGGTAAGTGAGATGAGTCCTGCAAGTTCTTTGCTTAAAATTCTGATATTTTTTATCAGGGATATTTGCATTTATTTATATTTTCTACAATATTACATTAAGCTATTGTTTAAACTCAATCACTGATTTTGGGGGGTATTTCCTTAAATTTTGTGTACAAGGAGAAAAATCTCACTTCCTCCACCTTAGCTGGGTCCTGTATTCAGAAATCTTTCTGGCCCAGATCTTGTGTAAACCTCTGGCTTTTGTAAAGCTTAGTTTTTGTATGCATGAACAGCTGAGCTATTATCTGTCAGTCATCTTTCTCTTCCTGTGTTCCTGGCCTAATTGTTCTTCCTCACCTCCCTCCTCATCTGCCCCTGAAATGCATTCCTTAACTCTCGTTTGCTCAACCAGCCTCAGCATCTCCAGCGTTAACCATCCTGTGATGTCTACCACAATATCTGAGAGACATGCAGTCATCTTCTCACTGCATTTTTTTTTTTAAATGTGACTTTCCAGAGTGAGGAAATAAACCTGCTCTGTGGCTAAGGAGGATGGGGAGAGTCTTTTGAAAAGGATATGAGGGTTAGGGGAACTTCTAAGTAAATTTGAGAAGTAATCATTTGAGAAGTAATTTAGAGGGAAATAGGGGGTAAAATATTTTAAAATCAGTTAAATTCTTAAAAAACAAAAACTTGTTAGATATGGCTTCATTTCACCACATTTGGAGGTTTAATGTTATATTTGTTCACTTAAAGATGCAACAATTGAGATTTAAAATATTCTGTTTTCACTCAGCCTAGTTCTTAATCACAGGAGTCCCTTTTGTAATGTCTGCATTCACTATATTTAAGCAACTAGTATGTAATGTCTTTTATATGCCAGGTCACGTGGAGTGTATTTTCACATTAAAAGAGTCCTTATCAATGTTGCAGCATGGATAGTACTTATCTGTTCCACAGAGAAGAAAACTGAGGCTCAGAAAGATTAGAATGACAATGAACAAATTTAAATTATACTCCTAACACATGGTGGAGTTTCTATTTCAGGTCTCCTGGAAGGGCTCTTTCTAGCCTAGTGCTAATGCCCATCTTGTACAAAATTAATATCTAGCAATTTTCTAACCCTGCAAGAGGAATTGCAGTGTTGGCCTTGCATTGCTCATGTAGGTTTATGGAGGTTACGCATCCTCAAATATGAAGGCTGAGGAATTCCCACCTGGCAAGTAATGCACTTAACACTGGAGGAGAAAAGACAGTCAGAAGGCCTTAGGCCCCCTGTGGTGCAATGGTTGACACAGACTCACTAGGGTGGTAGTCATGTTTTCTCTTTATCAGAACCACTAAGTTATCATGAATAATAAAATCTTTTTCATTTCTTCTTAACTAAAATAATATAAAATCCTCCTTCCCTTTCTCTGCCAAATCTATTCTTAGGATTGTTTGGCCTTTTGTTTTATTTCTGAAAATCCTAGATAAAAACATCTTATACCATAGACCTTGGACTCTTCATTGAGTGACTTCACTCCTCTGAGATTAGCATCTCAGATTTCGGAGGTGAACTTGCTGTCTGTCTTTTTATGATGAAGTTCAGAGAGAGCCAAGTGTTTTCAGAAACATGTTGGAGTGCCCGGGTTTACTGAGTTTTCCTCGGCAATCTGTGAGGGTTGAACATCCACAGCACCTGTCCTGCTCATTCTGTTCCAGGGAGGCTGGCTAATAATGACTTCTCATCATTGTTCTATAGATAACAAATCTTGACACCAATCTTGTAAGTATTTCAGAGGTCAGACAGCTTCTGGATCACCCTCTATACCTCATTCTTTCATTTTCCATATGAAATATGGAAAGGGACATATTTCCAAACTGTCTCACTGAAAGGGGTCAAAATATTTGTAGATGTTTAGTGAGTCTGTAAGAAAACATTAGTTGGCACTGATAAATGGCTTTCTAGAAGCTTTGTAAAGTCAGGGAACATCAAGGAGCCGATATTTTTGACATGGTGACATGCACATATGCTTACACAGATTTGTATATGTGACCAATACTTCATGTTAGTATTTGCATAGTTAGAGTCTAATAATGTTCTCCAAAAATGTCACATGACAAGTCTAGGGGTTGGGAGGTTCAGGTAAGTTAGGATGCGGAGCTTATACAAAATGAATAATTCTTTTCTGACCCCTTATCTATTCTCTTAATGATCTTGATAACTTAGAAGACCAGAGTTTGGGATCTGAATTATTTGATAGCAGTTCAAAGTCCGTGGAGACAATAAGAGCACAATCAAGATAGTGTTTACTAAAGATTTCCAAGCCCCCCCTACACTCCAGTGCATGTATCAGAACCAAGTTGCGGAGCTTGGGCAGCCCTTTGGGGTCGTGGAAGCTTAGCCAGAGAGTGACTTGAAGAGACTAATTAGAAAGAGACTTCAAAGAAAAGGGACTGAAATATTTCCAAAGAGAATTGGATGAGTCCTTTGCTTCCCCTGGGGTGGGGGTTGTGTGTGTTTCTACCATTTATCTAGATACATTTGCCAGTATGGAAATTTTCCCATTGAGATGAAATAAAACAAATCTCTGACTAATAAGATTCCCTGGGACCTTTAACAATGAAACTGCAGGATGGGGAGGGGGCAGAGAGGATGGGAATGAAAGTTCAGATGAGAATGAAAGCTCAGCGTATGTAGTCATACGTTTCTGTTGGATGATGAATGTGTAATCAGGAAGTCACGTCTTACTGGGAATTCAGTGGCAGTAGTCACTGTGTGATATTGAAAATTGCAGATGGAAATAATTACTTATGGACAATTTTGTAATTTCCTAATCATGAACTGTTCAATGAGCAAACAAGTGCTTTGGCATCATCAGCTCTTAGAACAGTGCCTAGAACATTGTAGGTGCATAATAAATAGGTGGTAAACAACTGAAGGAACAAGTCAGTGGATGATCTTATCTACTCCACATCATCTTCCTGTAGCTTTGGGGGTGGGATACATTGAGCTTCAGGTGTGGTTAATAAGTTCAATTTGCCTAGGACTCTGATAGGACCCTAAGGTAGCCCACCTCTCCATTCTAACTGCATATCATCTTCTCCCATGGCCATATCTGTTCATTGTTGAATTTAAAGCTAGTTTTCCCATTCTTCCTAGTCCACTTTCCATGTCATTTATATTTTGAGAATTTTCCTGTATGCTTTTATAAATTGTGTTTCAGAGGCCTCATGTTGAAGTTTTAAGGGCGACTTTTTTACTTGGAAAAGGACTGGCAACAAAAACATAGAAGATTCTAGAAGAAATCCAAAAAATAAGAACATGAATTAAAAAACAGAGTAATTTTGGAAAAAAACTAGTACAGAGTATATCCTCAGTGACCTGAAAGCAGTGGTCCCTGGGAGGATTTGAAGCTCAGAGTCCAAGAAGGGGATGCTTGGGAAGATGTGTGAGGAGCTTGCTATCAAAAAGAAGCTCAGAAGTTTCCAGACAAAGGTCAAGGAGTTTAGAGATTAACTCCATTAGGTGTGTCACATGGCTTCTTTCTGGGGACTGATGATAATTTTGTAAGAATCAAGGCCTAGACTCCAAAAATATGTGTTCATTAATTTAGGGTTTTTAAAAAAAACAGCCCCAAAGCTGAGAACTTATTTCCTGAGGTCAGCACCAATACTTTATTATGTAACTAACATAATAATAATAACAAATATTTATTATGCTATTAGTATAGGCTAGCCATTGCATAATGTGTATGTATATAAAATTAAACTCATATAATGGCCCCATGTAATCAGTCTTGTTGCTTTAATCACACAGAAGAAGAAAATAAAGCACAGAAAGTTTAAGCAACTTGCCCAAGGACATGTAGCTAGTAGGCAGAAGGGCTATGATGTGAACCTGGACAGTCTGATTCCAGAGTCCATTTTTAATGCACATTCTAAACTAGTGCTCTTCTCTCTTATCTAGCCATCCAACTAGCTTTCTTTCATGCTTCCCCCAACACACACCACTGACCCACAGTGGATTTGAGGCAGTTTACATTGAAAATTTAGCTAATTTAGCCAATGAGATGATGTTACCTGCAACATTTTTTGTTCTGCTGGTAGTTTAAATCCTAAAATTTCTTCCCATACCATAGTGTCTGTTTACATTCTAAATGGTGATTGATAACATGGTAGAAAATGATCCCAAATGGTCAGCGTTTCAGAATCTCATTTTGGCCACGACCCTCATTTTGGCCAACCAATGGCAACTCTATAGCTTTGGAAAGTGAGGGTAAAAAGTCACTTTGTGGCTTTTTGTTTTTGGCTATGCCCAGTTTATTGTTTCTTAAATACCCATCAAATCTGGGAAAAGCATTATAAGAGGAGACCTGTATATTCTTACCCTTAACCCTGCATCTCCTAGATAGCCAATCTGCTAATGTCAGAAATCAACAAGGTTAGGGTTTTGAACCTGTGTCCCTCATTGTGTGGTACCTATTGTTCTTTTGTGTGCCTTTATATGTTTGCTTGTGTATGTAATAGAAACTAGAGATTCTTTCTAAGAGTCAAATCCTTGAATATCAACCAGTTAAATTTGAGTGTCTAATGGTAGGCTAGAGAATCTGCATTGCTGCAAATCCCCCATGATTCAGATGCATTTTAGAATTTGGAGATGATTCCTCCAGGCCACACCCAGGGGAAGTATCCTTCTGGAAGGACCATCAAGCTGGGCGAGATAAGGAGGCAAGCTCCCTGGGACAAGCTTACACTTCAGATTTCCCTGACCCTCTTTTTGTGCTGATGTCTGGCTATCCTCTTTGGTTTTCATTTAGCTCTTACAGGTTTCTAAACATGCAAATAGGTCACTCATGATGATTGGTGCATAGGAATTGTGATTTGGAGGATAGCACAGGGAAGACATTTAAGAGATAGTCTTGTCACTCTAAGCACAAGGGTAATACCTCCATGAGGAAATAGCTCTCATTTCTAAACAATCAACCTGGGAATGGACTTTGGTAACTTGAACCATTTATGAGTTCAGGATTCTGTGTGTGAAGGATTAATACATAGCAGTGAGATGAATATCCACATATGTTTTTTATTAATATTTTTTAAAGTTACTGAAACACAAAAACTCCTAAACCCTACGGTTTGAAGAGAAAAAGACCTGGTAGAAATTTGGGGAATTTTGTAAAGCACATAATCAAAATAGGCAGAAATGTCCAAACTCGATCAGATTAGGCTTGGTGATTCATCCAATTCTAAATAAAAATGATTAAAAGTTACAGTTCCATCAAAAGTTTACTCAAAAAAAGTCAAGTTCATAATGCAGTTGGTTTTCCTTAAGAAAATATGCTATCATATAATACAGAGTTATTAGAATGTTAATTGTTGTATAGCTTAGATTTCATAGTATTAGAAATTATTGGGATATTATTTCATCCCTCCCTGTAAATTCTTAAGTTTCTTTCAGAACTTCATCTTATGTGATTTGATCTGTGCAAAATAATGTAAGAGGAAATAATGGGACTTAGGGAGAGAAATGATTGAATCATCATGTTCCAATAAAAAGTGTTCAAATTACATTTCACTACATAATGAATTCTGCTTCAACTTACTTTGACATAAATAAGATTGGGTAAGAGAAACCAGAAGTAGATCAAATAAATTAATAAAACTATCAGAGCTGCTTCAATTTTGTCCCTAGACAGTGTATGCTTATTTGTATAATAAAACCTGCTCTTATAAATTAAAACCCTAGCATGTCACTCTGTAGAAAGAGGAAAATTTAAGGAAGAGCTACAAAATTCTTAGACTTGATTAAGGTGGTTTCTAATTTCACAAACACCAATGGTCCTTTGGAAAAATGAAAAGGTGAAACTTGAAACCCACAGAGTGAGCTTCAACTTTCAACTAGAGATTTTTAAAACACAGGATTGAAGATACAGACATGCATGCAATACTGATGATTAGTTGCTCTTCATATTTTCCTAATTATACACATTTACTGAACACGAGGAGATTTTTGCATTTTGTCTAGACGAAGGCTCTGTCTCCACTGGCATAATATATTATGGCATTTTGTGAGTCTTGTGCAAAATTGAATTTGCATCTCTGTTGCCACTTGTAGAGTTCATTATCTTGCAATACAGCCACTGGAAAAAATGTGATTTTCAGTGTTTAATAAAAACTGTGGCCTTCTCATAATGATTATGATGCTTAAGCCATTTGTTAGGCACTATTTATCATAGACACTGAACACTAATTAGACTTTGTGTAGTGCCAGTAAGGGTGAGTTTAGATATTTCCTTTATTTAATATCTGTCAGTGCAATCAGGGTATTTTGCAGCCACACTATTATTTGTGTTTCTCAGAATCCACCTTTTTTTCTGAAAATGTAAACATAAAAGATAAAGTCACTAAACCAAATGTAGATTTACATGTAATATGCGAACCAAATGTGGTCAAGGGGCAAAGGAACAGATGGAAAAGTCCATCTCTTTGCTAACTCTTTGCTGGGACAGTAGGAAGATGCAGTGTTTTCTGGACCAACTGGTACTTTATAACTGCAATCTGTGATCTGGGTGTATAGAAATAATTATTTAGCATGGCTTAACTAATTAGAAATTTGAAAGACCAAAAGCCTATATTCTGATGGTTCTTTGAAAATGGGATTCAAATGACAAACCACTAAAAGAACTGAGTGCTAATCATGAGGTCGAGACCTTGAAACATACTCTTCATCTATTGAAGAATGGCTATCACCTACACATGGTTTCAGCAGCCTTCAGTCTTTATATTAAAGACACAATTTAAATGTGAACCACATCTGGTGTTTGTGCTATAATAAACTGAGTATGTGTAAAATGAACTTGAAGCAGGATAGAAGTGATCCCACTTTTTTGCTTTTTAATAATCCTGAGAAGCATCCTGTCAAGCACATGGGAAAATCTTAACCTAAAATAATAAATGGACTTAATTTGGGCAACTTTGGAAAAGAAGGGTGTCAGGAGAAACCATTTCCTATAAGATATGTTGAAGTCCAGTATTCAAGAATGGTTTCCCTATCTCAGGCATAAAGAACCCTGTGCTTCATTTCCACCAAGTTTCCTCTGAAGAAAGAAAGCAGAGAACTTTAGATCCCACAGAACAACTGTAGACACAAAATGGGATTTCAGCTCTTTAGGTCAACTGAATATTTTTGTAAATAAATGTGACTGTGATGAAGAATTTGTTGTGGACTCAACTAAGCAGTTATTTCCATGCAGAGAAATTGCCTTAGAGCTAACTCTATGGTTATAATACTTCATGACATTAAAGTTGTATCCCTGTGTTTTCCTTTGAAGGCAGAATTTCAGTTTGGACTATGAACCCATGGGAAATTGCTTCCAAAGCTCATGGAGTTATTAGTCATCCACCTCCTTAATGCTCAACATTTTTGTTTCCTTTTATATTTGTTCTTTTAATTTATTTTTTAAAAATTTATTTATTTTGATTCATTGTACACAAATGGGGTACAGCTGTTGTTTCTCTGATTGTACACAAAGTAGAGTTCACACCATCTGTGCATTCATACGTGTACACAGGGCAATGATGTCTGTCTCATTCTGTTATTATTATTACCCCCCCACCCCGACCCCACCCCTCCCTTCCCTCTATGCAATCTATCCTTCCTCCATTCTTGCCTCCCTTCCAACCCGCATTATGCATCATCATTCATTTATCAGAGAGATCATTAGGCCTTTGGATTTTTGGGATTGGCTAATCTCACTTAGCATGACAGTCTCCAACATCATCCATTTACCTGCAAATGCCATAATTTTATTCTTCTTTATGGCTGAGTAATATTCCATTGTGTATATATACCACAGTTTCTTTATCCTGAATCCACCATTTGACCCAGCTATCCCACTCCTCAGCCTATACCCAAAGGACTTAAAATCAGCATACTACAGTGATGCAGCCACATCAATGTTCATAGCTGCTCAATTCACAATAGCTAGATTGTGGAACCAACCTTGATGCCCTTCAATATTTGTTCTTTTTAGATGTACATGACAGTAGAATGTATTTTGACATAGTATACATACATGGAGTATAATTTCCCATTCTTGTCGTTTACACGATGCAGAGTTACACTGGTTATGTATTCATATATGAATACAGGAAAGTTATGTCCAGTTCATTCTCTTGTCTTTCCTATTCCCCTCCCCTCTCCCTTCTCTTCATTTTCCTTTGTCTAATCCAATGAACTTCTATTCCTCCCTCCTTTCTTATTGTGAGTTAATATCCACATCTCAGAAAAGAACATTCAGCCTTTGGTTTTTTTGGGATTGGCTTATTTCACTTAGCATGATAGTCTCCATTTCCATCCATTTACCTGAAAATACCATAATTTTATTCTTCTTTATGGATGAATAATATTCCATTGTGCATATATACCACATTTTCTTTATCTTTTTATCTGTTGAAGGGCTCCTAGGTTGGTTCCTCAGCTTAGCTATTGTGAATTGAGCTGCTATAAACATTGATGTGGCTGCATCACTATTGTATGCTGATTTTAAGTCCTTTGGGTATATACTGAGGAGTGGGATAACTGAGTCAAATAGTGGTTCCATTCCACATTGCTTTCCAGAATGGTTGCACCAATTTGTAGTCCCACCAGCAATATATGAGCATACCTTTTTCCCCACATCCTCGTCAACATTTATTGTTACTTGTATTCTTGATAATTGCTATTCTGACCACAGTGAGATGGAATCTCAGTGTGGTTTTAATTTGCATTTCTCTAATTGCTAGAGACGTTGAACTTTTTTATTTGTTGACCATTCATATTTCTTCTTCTGTGAAGTGCCTTTTCAGTTCCTTAGCCCATTTGTTGATTAAATGTCCAACATTTGATGGTTTGGAGAAATATTATTGCTGCCTGAGCACACCCAAGGCTTGGGTATTAAAGTCCCTCCGTAAATTATCTCCTAAACCTGAGGCCACTGCCACCTAAACCTGAGCCTCCACTTTGACCTGGTACCTTGAACCGCTTCAGACAGACTTTCTCTGAGCAACATGTGCACATGCTGTTTTTCTGTTCTGTCATTGCACAGCTCCTAGTCCTGTCACTAGAGTTTGTATGCCAAATGCCTTTCCTTAGAGAAACCAAATGAAGAGATCATAGATCATCATCTCTCATTTTACTCCACCTTCTCCTAATACCTTTCTCTCAATGTTTTCTTCTTGGCTTGACCCCTCAGCAGCTTAAAATCAGTTCTCACTTCTAGATTTTGCTTAGCTTGTGTTTTCTGGACTGATGAGTACTTTTCACAGGGTAAGATGAAAAGGAGACAGAGGGAGCCAGGAAGCAGATGTCTCTTGGGTGGTGTGTGTCTTTGAGTTGGAATTTGAAATGTCTGTATGAAAGGAACAGTGAATGGGTGTGATTAGGCTATGAAGGAGTGAACCCTGGTAAGCAATTTTTCTTGACTGGCTTAATGAAAAGCATTAGCTATCAGTTTCTGCCGAAACTCGCTGAGGGTAAAACAAGTGTGGGGTTGGAACAAAAGATAAGATTCAGCGTGGGCTTGGACTCTGTTCCCAATAATAAGTTTTGCTTGGGCGGAAAATATGTGGTTCATCCAAAAAAAAAAAAAAAATCAATGACATGAGGCACTTTTTCATGCATTTTATTTCAGGAGAATTTATAATATTTCAGGAAGTTTAAGTGGTTCTTGCAAAGGCTCAAACTGGCATTTTGTAGCCAAGTGTAGGTATATTGCTCCTTTTCTTGTTATCCCCTCAAGCCAGGCACTTTATCTAGGTCAGTTTTCAGGGTCGAGGAATTTTTAGGGGTTGACCTAAGGTTATCTTCCATCAGCCTACATCCTCCCCCAGGTATGAATCTGGCCTAAGGCCTTGAGACCTGCTCACCTCTAAGTGACTAGCAAGAAATGAAGGAGCCCCTATAGAAGTTTCCTCCTTTCCAAGGAATTAAAAAATGATACTCTAGCAAATATGACAGCTAGTTAAGGCCTTGAAGCCAAATGACAGGAGTTTCAAGAAGAAAATGATTTGACATTCCAGTGCATTTTAGTCAGCCTTGCTGGAGCTTGATTGTATGCTATATGGTATTCTTCATGCAGCAAGACCAAATATATCAATGGTAAAGTTTAAGTCCAGAGAGTGGCCCAAGATGCTGTTGCCTTTTCTGACCATCATTGTCTCCAGGGACTTCATCTGTTAGTTAGCTTTCCATCACTGGGACAAATCACCTGAGATATTCAACCTAAAAAGAAAAACGGTTTATTTTGGCTCAAGGTTTCAGAGGTTCCAGTCCACAGTCACTTGGCTCCATTGCTTTTGGGCCTATGGTGAGGCAGTACATTATGTGGCAGAGGAAACTGCTCCCATTAGAGCAGCCAGAAAGCAAAGACAAAGAGGAAGGGGCTTCAAGGCCCACTTCAAGGGCACACTCCCAATGACCTAACGTCCTTCCACTGCTCCCCCCCCCGCAAAGGTTCCATCATCTCCCAATCCTGCCATCACCTGGGGACCAAACCTTTACCATTTAAGATCAAAACCACACTACCATCTCCAACGGGACAACAGCATCCATTCTCAGCTTTGCTTTTTTATATAGATTTTAACTTTTTGTCTTGGATCTCAGTGGAGGGAAAATTCCTTAATTTGGAAACCTATATGGAAGGGTTGGGTAGATGGTTCTTCTTAAGGGAAAGATGATTTGTTAGCGTTAGTTGAGGCTACAAATTGTTTTCCTGATGGTGCATGGACAAAAGGAACACGTGATCTTACTTTCTGTCCCATTGGATTGGAGTTTAAATAAATGTTACAATAAATGACAAAGCCTATTTTAAGGTACACAGCTTCTTGACAAACCACAGAGTAGAAAACAAAACAAAACAAAACCAACTTTGTTACTTTCCAAATAATTACTAATGTAAGCAAAAGTGAGTCATGACTGAGAATGAAAGAAAATGTAATTCTTGTGTTCACACGTGAGAGATCAGAAATTAACCAGTTCTGGAAAAAGTCTTTTTTTTTTTTTTTTTTTTTTAGAATTACCCTGTGCTAAGTATTTCAGCCAAATTTCACCTTCAGGTAATTTAGTATGGATAAGGAAAGTGACTCTTGAAGAGTTTCAGTAACAGACTCACAGCCCAGGCAGAAAGTGGCAGAGATGAGACTCAAGCCTAAGTTCTACAGCCTCAATGCCATCTGAGAATCTGGTGCCCAGGTTCCTGGCCACCAATCCTATCGGAAATTCCTAGAGAGTAAATCTCAGTTCCTTGGAGTACTCCATACACTCTGAAGTTCACTGACCCCAGACATCTACTTCAACTACAAATAGCAGAAGGGTTGAGTGCTTATCAACATAAATCACAGGTTGTGAAATCTGCTTTGGTTTCAATCCCTGAGAAGCATAGCCTTCATCTGTTGACTAATTGTTTCATCTTCAAACTTTCCAGTGATTACTTTTTTTTTTTTAAATTTTGGTGGCGCTACGGATCAAACTCAGGACCTCAGACATGCTTAGGCAAGTGCTCGATCGATCATTGAGTTATAGCCCCAGTCCCAGCCCCAGCAATGACTTTTTTTTTTTAATCTTTTAAAACATTTTTAAAGGCCTTTATAAAATTCTAAAATATTCAGTTGCTTTTAGCAGATCTCAAAAATTTATATTTGTATTTTAAATTTGGTTATAGCTTTAATGTGTTATTAGTGGAATATTTTAAGGGTATAATTTTCTCAGTCATCATTAGTGCATTGGTCCGTTTTCTGTTGCCAGTAACACAATGCCACAGACTGGGTGAGTTATAAAGAAAGGAAGTCTATTTAGCTCACAGTTCTGGAGGTTCAAGGACTCACATCTTGTGGTGGCCTTATTGCTGGCAGAGATCGAAGGTAGCACACAGCATGACATGGCAAGGAACAGAGAGTGCTCCTGTGCATGTGTTCCTGTCTGGCCTCTCCTTATAAAGCCAGTGTGCACACTAATGACTTTAATTCTAATCACCTCCTGAAGGCTTAATCACCTCCTGTAGGTCCCACCTTTAAATGTCTTAGTTACAGTAAGTTTCTAGTTTCTTAATACTTCACAATGGGGATTAAATTTCAGGATGAACTGGGTTTGGGGGACAAACCATATTAAAAATATAGCAACTAGGATTCAGTTTTAGGAAAAACTGTCATTATAGCACCCTCATTATTGTTGGCACGGGGTTAGTAGCATCAGACAGAACTGGGTTTAATCCTGGCTCCACAATATCTACTCCTATGTGGCCTTGGGCAAGTCACATGGTCTCAATGGGCTTTTGTTTCTACTCTGAAATTGATATTAACAGCACAAAAATTCTAATGTCTACTTTTTGGGTCCTCTTAATAAGAGTCAGCTGCTGTGCTTAGCCATTTGCCTCCATTATTGAGGTTTGAATAAAATGAGAATGACAAGGCCTAACTTCTCCGGATCTTTTGCATCTTTAGTGATTCCCAATGCACATAATACATCTAGCATAATACCCAGCATATTGTGGTAAGTAGCTTCCAGTCCTGTGTTCCTGTGTCCTGCTTATGATAACTAGGCCATACTAGGTTACTAATCATCCAGGACCTCTTGTTCAGTGGAACATGGTGGTGCAGGGCAATAAGGCTCTGTGGTATTACTGCTGCTCAGTGCTAATGACTGTGACCTTTACTATCCTCATGGGACAGATACTGAGCCGGGCTGGGCTCATTCATTATGTTGCATTCAGGTATTTAACCTGGAAGGGAGATCCTAAGAGTTGTTCTATAAAGTGACCATTTGTTGAACTACTGGAAAGAGAACCCATTTCTTAGCTTTAGCTTTAGACAGTTTGTTCTAAGTAGAAAAAACATAGACCACACTTTCCTTATTTCTTCTCACTCTCTAGGATCAGTTGATAACTTGAATAGAGTCTCTTAGGTACAACAGCAGGAATTTGAGAAAAAATTAATAGAAGGATCTAGAAGAGAGTGTCAGATTGAATGCCATTCCTGCTTGCATAATGTGCTCTCAGGATCCCTTTAGTAGTCACGTGGGTACCTACAGGCATGATTTAAAAATGCTTATTCCCAGTCATCTAACAAAGGCTTCAGACTCAAGTCTCCTCTTGATCCTAACAACTAGGATATATACCCAAATGTGGGAGATTATCTGTTTGTGAATTGTATTCTAAAGAAATGCTTCTCAGACACCTTCACTGAGGTACTCAGACTGTAGGCAGAGGTCTAAGAATATAACTCTAAGATACCTCCTTCAACTGTAAAGTGTTTTGAAGCTGCAATGTTATTTTAAACATATGCATCAGATATTTAGTTCTGTGTAACCACCCCTTAAGTTAGTGACTGAACATCAAGAGCAATTTTTTATTGCTCATAGTGCTGTGGGTTGACCTGACAGTTTTCTATCCAGACGGTGTTGATTTGCACACAAGGAAGGTCCATAATGGTCTCTTGCATATGGCAGGTTGTTGATGATTGTTCACTGAGAATTCAGCTGTGATGGTCTGCAGGGCCTCGGTTATCCTGCACATGGACTTCTCACATGGATTTGGGTGCTTCCTCATATCATGGAGGATTCAAGGGGAGTAGAGCTCCATGGATTCAGATTGAAGAGATTGCACAAGGACCTGAAAATACAGAGGCCAGTTTACAGGAGGCCTCCAAAATAATAACCCACTGCAATAGGAATTTTGCCCATTATTCCAGAATATGTGGGTTATATTTTAGTATAAATTATGTTTTCCCAAGTAGACAAATAAAATGAACTCTTATGGAGGTCTTTGCTTAACTTTGACACACCACCATGGATCCCACTTGGGAAGTGAATTCTGTGCTTTTTTTCTCAACTACCAGATTGGATCTTGGGACCCAGTAGGACTGATCTGGGAGAAAAGTAGGATCCAACTTTAATGGTTAGTCCTGTATTTTTCTCAGTTAGTATGCATCTATGACTGAATTCCAAAGCCAAATATGAGTGATTTTTATTGATACTCATGTCTTTTAGACCACAGAAACAAGAGTTCTAAATTAGAACCTACAAAAATATGGAAAGGACCCCATTTTATAAACATGTCCAGGGATGTAACTTAATTTGTTTGGCCCAGCTCATGTATTCTATTAAAAAAAAAATTCTTTACTCCATATATCACTAAAACTACTTTTTTTTTCTTTAACTTCATTTTTAATTTTATGCTGAGGATCTATCCCAATGCTGTACACATGCTAGGCAGGCTTGCTGCCACTGAACCCCAGCCCCAGCCCACTAAAACTACTTTTTAAAGAGGGAAGCTTAGGCCAGTGTGATAGCAAGGTACATATAGGCCAGAATTGCTGATTCATTTCCCTGATGGTGAAGGAGATTTTCATATAAGAGGTAAGAAGGATCCCTTGAAATAGCACAGGAGCCAAAAAACAAATTATATAAATTATATATCTAAATGTGTCTGCCCCTGTTTCAGGTCAAAGTCTGCAAATTATCCAAAGGAATTTTTCTTACTTAAGTGTTCAGAGCTCTGCTGCTGAGCAGAATTGCATATCGTAGTTCTATATTGCCCAGAGACAGAGGCCCCAGGCAGTAGGATCTGCACAGTGGAAGTACAGGAAGGGTGTGAGCATGGCCCTGGTGGCCTTAGTTCCGCCTCTCACATCTAGAACTTTCTGTGTGAGAGAGTCTTTCTGGCACACCCCAGCACTAACGTTGTGGACTCTGAAACCTAATTTCTAAAAAGTAGAGTCAAATTTCTTCCTCCCACTCCCCATATTTTATTAACAAAAAGTTCCAAACATACAGAAAAGTTGAAAGAATTGTTCAGTGAATGCGCATACACTCACGTGGATTCTATAGTTAAACTCTCCTATCAGTTCTCTAGTCTGTCTTTAGAATCATTTTAAATCAAGCTGAATACAAATACAGAGATAAATATTTATCCTTCCTTCCTTCCTTCCTTCCTTCCTTCCTTCCTTCCTTCCTTCCTTCCTTCCTTCCTT
>JAJEJO010004852.1:96101-209773 GCA_020662805.1 Glaucomys volans | reverse complement strand
CCTTCCTTCCTTTTTTCCATCTTCTTTCTTTCCTTCCGTCTTTCTTAGTCTTTCTTTCCTTTTCTCCTCCTTCCTTTCCTCCTTCTTTCCTCCTTTGGCTACTTCTTCCCTCCACCTTTCTTTGATCCCTCCTTTCCATCCTACTGCCCTTTCCTCCCTCTCTCTCTCTCTCTCAGAGACAAAAGTTACCTACGATGAAATACATTAGCCTTAACCATACTATTCTATGACCTTTTGATAAGCATATACTTCTATGAATCTCAAATCCCTATTAAGATCCAGGACATTTCTAGCCCCTATGCTTGTCCAGTCAATTCTTCCACCTACCCTCCTCTACAGGCAATCACTTTTCTGATTTTTTTTTTTAAACCAAGGACTCATTTTTTCATGAAGCTCTGGAGCTTCATATAGATAAAGTCACATAGAACATACTCAGTGTGAGGAGTGTGTTTCTTTAACACATTTTGACAATCTTAAACTGCAGAAGTATACCTCTTAGTGTGTGCTCCTTTCCTACATCACAGGAGCAAGAACTGTTGCTGTAGAAGTCATCTCTGACTGCTCAGCAATGCAGGACCTGTGTTGACCCTGTGTCCTTATTTCAGTGTCCCCAAAGGCCCGTGACAGCTTCTTATTGATATCATGGCTGTGGACGTGCAGGTCAGCCCGTGACAGAGTGAGTCAAGACTGGCACACCCATGCAGACACCACGAATCCCAGACACTGTGTTTATTAGCAGATCTGCCTTTGTGTCTGAGTCGGACTCTGTACTATTGATTTTATTCTGATTGTTCCATGGGACAATGGAGGAAATAGTTTGCCTCAGAGCAGCAGTGTCATCCAGAGGAGAGAATGGAGTGCATTGCCAAAACAGGATAAAGATTTTTAGGCAGACACTGTCACTTTTGCATGAAGTTTTCTTGAAGAGATTTTTCTGAACCCACAGAGTTCTTTGGACAACAAGCAACAAGGTAACTACATTCCAAGGTAGATGTGCATTCAAGGAACAAAGAGGGCAACATAGATGAAATGTGCCCCTTGAAGCCTCTCAAACCAAGTGCTGCAAGGTGATCCCATTACCCTGTTGAATTCAGAGGGCTGAGCTGTGCAGTGAGTTTGTCTTTAAACTCTGGTCAGCATGCTCTGGTCAGACCCTATCCTCAAAGGAGATTTAACAGTCCACATTGCATCACCAGTTAATCTAAGAAACCTGCTGCTCCAAAACCTTGAATGCATTCCAACTGTAAGCTGGGTCTCTTTGTCTAGCATCTCACACTCTTAATTTAATGGAATGCAGTTTGTATAACCAGACCAGCAGCAATCACGCTTATCTCCACTAACAGATTATTTTATTTAGGCTTGTATGTTAATGGGACATTGGCTGCTGAGCTAAGGTAAATTCGAGCAGTGTTTTGGTGAATTGCAATTTAGCTATCCCAACTTTCTGTTCTGTCTCATTACTTGGACCAGTCAGGTTCTACTCAGCCAATAACAGGAAATTTCTCCTACTTTAGCCCCAACCTCCACCTAAATATCCCATCTGGACTTGATGCTCAAAGCTGACCAAGAACAAAGGACTTTGAATTTAACAACCAGGAAATATTGCAGCCATGTAAAATTATCATTCAAGCAGAAGTTCATCTACAAAAATCTCACTATGAAGCCTAATTCCCAAATATATCAAACATGAGTGATGACAGACATCAAATTAATAAATGGCCATATGCACCTCAAAACAACAGATAACTATCAATCATCTGTAATATTGTCTAGGATGACTACAAAACACCATACAGGACCAGGACACAATTCACAAGGCTTTTCCTCTAATTAGCTCCAGACAAAGCTTAATAGATAGGGGGAAATTGGACAGGCATCAGAGAAGATAAGACATATGCAACTTGGCTCAGCTGGTATCAAATCACAGGGAAATTCAGAGGTCTATGATTCAAGTTTATCCAAGTAATAATAGGGAAAAATCAAACCCTTAGATAATAGGGCGACCTGAGACAATAACCTACACAACTTACCATATTCTGGACAAAGAGAAGGAAGTGAAGGGTGGGGAAGGGTGGGGAGACTGCAGGATACTGACAATAAGAAAAACAAAAGGACAGGCTACTCCTAGGATTTTGTATTTTTGTGAGGTCTTTTTAAAAATGTCTTTTAAATTAAAGACATACTTTGCAACTTTCCAGCCTTAACTTTTAAACAGTTATTTGGATATAGAGATTTCTACTTTCTCTGGATCTCTGGACGCTGCCTGAATGTGATTTTAGAAACAGGCAGATTTGGAAGTTCCTGGCAATTTTGTCATTAACTATCTTGTTTGGAGCAGCCGTCTTGGTTGAAAGTCTTTTTAAATTGCTTTTCCCTGGAATGATCCTCCCCTAGCAGCTCTCTTCCCTGTCTGTAGTTCATCCTGGCAGGCAGATAATGGAATTCTAGGGGAGGGACAGGGAATTCTCTTCACATTTTTCTGGAGCTGGTGACCAGACACACTGAGCCACCATTAAGAAACTGGAAGTTGGAAAGCAGGGCCCCTCTGTGGGGCCTTCTTGGCTTCTAAGCTTATATGGCTTTTAAACCATTGGTGCTATTTGTCTCTTTAAATGTTAAAGAGGGAAGTCCTCTTGAACCCCTGATGGCATTCAATTATGGTCATGATTATAAAATGTCTCTGATCTTTGGGGAATGTGAGCAAATCAATAGAGTGTTGCAGAGGAGGGAGCACAGAGCTCTTTAAGGCTTTCTTTTGCTGGGTTTGCTCCCTTCTTCCATCTCACTGCAGCAGTTAAAAGTTTGTAGAAGAGGTTTGCTTGTTGGTTAGAGGGGTTTGGGGGAATTACTGCCTGACAATGAAGGATAAATAAATGGTACCCAAGATCTTTTTTTCAATCAATAGTGAGATTTCAAAAGAGTGCGATGGGGCTTTCATCTGTATTGTTCACTTGCAGATGCCTATGTTAATTTCTAAGTAAAGCTTTCCTAGGATTATTAAACTGCCCCTATTTGAGCATCTCTCTTTCACTCTTTCTCCCTCCCTCTCTCCTGTGCATGCACTTTTGTTGTTTCTCTGCTCAGGTGAATTCTCTAGGAAATGAAGCAAGATTTGCATTTGCTTTTTTCTGACCAAGGCAACTTTGGCTATGCAATTGGCTATGTTTCTTAAAGAATTTACATAGCTACTTTAAATGTAGTGAAATAATTTCCTCATGAGGGTTTAAGTGCATGGGTTAATTCATGAGCATTCTTTGTATGCCAAGCGCCTTGCAGGAATGAAAGCTCCCTGAGGGTAGAGACTTTGGTCTCTTCTCCCACTGCTAGCTCCGCAGTGCTTAAAACACTGCCAAGCACAGAGTGGTGCTCAGGCCATGCGGATGGATGGAACATATAGTGAGGAGAATTGGAAGTTCATTTCTTTGTCCCCAAGGCTGTTAACCCAGTTCTAATGACTTGTGAAAACCTTAAGATTGGAAGGAAAAATATTTCACGATGTGAGGCCTCTGTGGTATGTCTCTAAAAGGATGGAGAATCCTGCAGTATTCTGGGTTATGGTGCTACTTTACACATCTCTGAAATGAAATTGGCAGAGTATAAATGCATGGAAGGATCTGCTTCCATCCAAGAGAAAGTTCCACAAAATGCCTTAATTTTCCTTGTGACCGTACTATAACATATATGACCTCCTAACTTACATTTTAAAAAGGAGGGGTTCAACTTGAGTAGTGAGATGTTTTAAAGCTCCAACAATAAGACATCTCGGAGAGCAATATGCTTACTCTTCAGCCTCATTTTAGGAGTAGTACCTGGGAATGAGAACAGTGAGGATGAAGACTAAGTAGGTGCAAGTAAAAAGGACAGGGAAAAGTGAAGATAGTCCTGCAGTGCTCCAGAGCAATAGCCAAGAGGAGCAGGAGTGATGGCCAGAATTTGGGGAGGCAGACCACTTTTCCTTCTGAGAACTGCTCATCTGACCCTTTCTGAAGTTATTGGCACAGTCTGAGAAATAAATATTTTCATTCTTAATATTATTATTCCATTCATCATATGAGACAACCAAAACCAAGGGACTGTGAGCATGTCTTGTGTCTAGACAACTGGCAAATGGAAGGGCCAGGTTGGACTTCTGGAGTTCATCTTCACAGATCAAGTTCTTCACCACCACACAATTCTTCCCCAGGAAACTACACCATGGACATTGCTGTGACACTGCTTATACTGTGGTTTTGATTCCTGCTCTGGGGTCTATTGCATGAGTCACCTGTCTGTTATGCCACGGGATTCCCTTGTCGCCTGGACAAAAATCACATGAGACTGAGAATGATGTGATCAGTGCCTTAGAACCCAGGTATGCAGAGTATGGAAACAAATCCTCTTCCAATGCCCTCACAAACCACTTTTTAGGGGCTATCCCACTTAGTGGCTCATGTGTCAGTTGTCACTGCTTTGGCCTGAATGGTGGTAAACTCCACCTTACACCTGCCACACAGGGTTTTGAAGAAAATGCCAAGTGAAAAGGCCTATAAGCAAAAGACTAAGGACTCTATAAAACCAAGGGTTGTTCTTGCCTCTGTAGCCATGGAAACCACAGTTTGCCCTGGTGTGGGCAGAAGGCCAGAGCCCCCACTATCTTTTGCATGGTGCTCCCATGACTTGCAAGAGACTTGGAGGCAGAGGAGCCTATGGGATAAGACAAAGATGAAAGGCCCTGTTTGCTAATGTTGATTCATTCTATGATATCAATGGTAGGCTTTGAAAATTATCTTTATAAGACAAATCCATCTCTAATGAAAATGCTACAACCTCTGTTGCCTAGAGGGAAAGGAATATAGTTGATGAGATTTGCTATAGCCACCTAACAGTGGCTTGGAAATGCCTGGCTTCTTGGGCTTCTCTCTCAGAGCTGGTGTTCCATCCATATTGACATCATTTTTTTCTCAGAAGAATGTCTGCATTTTACCAGTTGTTTGTAGTTTTCCATGTGATGCTGTAATACTGTGTCTACCTGTGCCCAGTCACAATGCATTTAGGTGAGGTAGGGCTTTCTGTTTGTACAAGCAGACCTTGTTCTTACAATGAAAGCAGTCAGAGTTGAGAAATTATGTAGTGGTTTAAATATTATTGAGAAAAAAGGATTTTTTAAAGTAATTTCAGTTTATTTCTGAACAAAGCCTTGCTTTACCAAGATACTTGTCTCCAGTGGCAACAAAGTCTGGTGTAACACACATGTGCCTTTTTGAGTGGTTTGATCTCTGACATATGAAGGATGAGAGGGGATGATGGTTCTCAAACCTAATGCATTCATGGCTCTTTTAGGAAGGATGGTGGCATGAATCTTTACCTCACCATATTGGGAAACAATAAATGTATTTTTATTTAAAACAACCAGGAGTATTGATTTGCTCCAGAAAACTCTAATGATGTAGAGATTTTTTCTTTCTCTTTTTAATTCTATAGTACTTTTCCATCAAAAGCTGAATGGGTGTATCAAGACAAAACACAGGTAGAATGTGCCTAAAATCTCTGGTGGGGTGCCCAGCAGACTCCAGGCATGGGAGTGATTGGTTCACCTTCAATCACAATAGAGCTTTGAGCTATTCTATTATGTTATCAATCATTATCCACTATTTATTCTCCCTCTGATCCTTCCTACCAACCACACCCTTTCTTCAGTCTGGTGTTTCTAACCCTACTACTGTACCTCTGAAAGTCAATAAGGTACAGTTGGAGTAACATATTTGAATTTGGATCAAGAATTTGAATAAGGCAAGTTTTTAAAATATCTTGTCTTACTACTTTATATGTTTTATTTAAGGATTGCATTTCTTACTGCTATTGCTAACACTGAAGTAATAGAGGAAAGAAAGGAGAAAGAAAAAGGGAGAGAGAGAAGCAGGAAGAGAGATAAAAATAAAAAGAGAGAATGTGTCTGAAAATAAACAGAAAAGGCGAGTGGAGCTCCAAAGACAAGGATTCTAGATCCCTGCTGGTGGACACTAAGCTCCTGAAATTCTTAGTTCCTTAGTCTGTGGAAAGAAGAGTCTTGCCATGCCTAAGGCTGAGGGCCATTTCAAAAATGCAAGGAGAAACTAGATTTAAAATAAAGCTGTCAGGGAAGGAGATCTTGTTAAGTGACCAACTTACTTTTTGAGTATCTCAGGTGAAAGAAATATCTCATTGTTCCATTGTCCTCAAAAGAAATAGCACCAAATGCATTTTTTTCTCTTGCAAATAAGACCAGTTTCATTGATGTCAAGGAAAGGAATTGCTTGCTTCCCTAGAGCCATGATCACATCAGAACTTTAGTGTTAGTTAGGACCACAGAGATCATAGAATTTGTTATGGTTTGGATATGAGATGTCCCCTGAAATTAGCTATAACCTAATGAATGGATTAATATATGTGATGGATTAATCCTTTGAATGGATTATTGGTGGGAACTGTAGGCAGGTGGGACATGGCTGGAAGAAGTAGGTCACTAGGGGGCATGCCCATTGGGCTTATATCTTATCCCCCTGGCTTATTGCTTTCTCTCTTTCTCTGCTTCTGGGCTGCCATGAGTTAAGAAGTGCTCCTCTGCTATGCCCTTCCACCTTGATGCTCTGCCTCATCTTGGGCTCAGAGCAATGGAGTCTGTCAACCAAGGTCTGAACCTCTGAAATCATGAGCCCAAAGAAAACTTTTCCTCTTCTAAGTTGTTCTTGTCCAGTATTTGGTCACAGCAACAAAAAGCTGACATATTCAGAATTCCTTTTCATTTAACAGATATGAAAACTATTCAGAGGGTAGGTGGCTTGGTCCAGGGCATTGTAGGTCATAAGTAGCAAAGTGGGAACTAGAAATCTATTTATCTGCTTCTGCTATGCAGCTCTGTTTCTGCCTTTATTCTCTCTCCAAACCTTCCTGAGGATCAGGGTGGGTGAATGATTTTTGTGTGTTTCTATGGTGTCCATGGGGTGAGTACAGTGAAGAAAGGATACCTTTTAGTTTTCATTTTAAATCTGGAAACCCTGAAAGTGTCAAGAATTCTATGGGGAACCGAGGGGCCAACTTCCATGGTTTTCTTTTTCCTTTGTGCAGCATCTGTATCTCTCAGAGGCTATGACAGCCACGACAGTTCCAAAGCAAACCTGCGTTTCAGCACATGCTTTGGGAAGGCTCTGCAGTGCTATTTTAAAAACATTTGCACTGAGTCTAAATGTAAATTTCCAACTTTCCAATCACTGAGGGGGAAAGGGAGCCTTCCAGTTTTTCTGAGATGTCAAGCCTGAATAAAATAAAAACCCAGTGGCCTCAGTTGTTGATTCATTTAAAATTCCTTTCCCCAAGTCTCAATTAAAAAGTTTTAAGCAATCAAAAACATCTATCAATTTGAGTAAAAAAATATTTTTTACAAGTACCAAGAAGGTACATATTGATATTAGACGAGTGAAGAAGTAACTGGTGATAAGGAGCCTACCTAGGTAATGAACTGCATGCACTTAGCTAACACGTTGACCTAAAATAAAATGACAAAGGGAAGCACTGGTAGTAGTAGTTTCTAAAAGAAATTATTTAAGGACAGGTAGCATAATTGACTAAGATTCCCTGCCCCCCCACAGCAAATAATTCACAGAAAGGAGCCCCCAAATGAAGAGATAAATATAAATTACTGTGGTTGTGTTATAATTTTAAAATTTTAAGTAGTCCTCTTAATTCCTATAAAATAAGTATAAATGCATCATACTTACAATTATGCAAGAAGCCCCAAATCATTATGAAGAGCATCTTGTTTTGTATCTGTCTCTTTATATAATCATGCTTTTTCCAAAATATTATGAATGTGTCTAAAGTGCAATAATGACAGTGACTCTGGATGCCAGCTAACCCCAGGGTCTTTCCTTCCATTGGCTTCCTCTCAATAGAGCTGGGGTTAAATTCCCAGGGGTCTGGAACCCCAGCTCCAACTCATGTCTAAACCATAACCCTCACTGCTCAAAAACTCACTACATCTATTCTTCTGCTGAAGGAAAGATGCACATTCCTTGAGGAATAGTTGACTCCTAATATTGCCATCAATGCTGTAATTATTTTTAAGGATCTTTGTCTTGTTTCCTTATAGTAATAAAGCATGAAACTTCAAAAAATCCTGTGTGTTCTTTGAACAGTTCCAAGGGTCCCTGTGAATGCTGTGGGAAGTAGAGCGAGTCTGTTCATCTATTTATTTTGCATGAGTTCAGGACGAAGAGGAGAGGTGAAAAGCTTTAGGAATGAGAGCAGAATTCAGGAATGTTTTTGTTGTTGTTCTCTGCTCTTGGTACTTTGGGGAGGAATCTGGAGTTTTATACATCATGAGTAAACATTCCTTTTGCAAATAAAGACGTATATCTTCCAATTTTCATAAGGGAAAGGAAAGGACTAGCTAGAGCTGGAGATCATGGAAGGTCTCTCCAGCTGACACCTCAGCTTTTGGGTGCCTGGTCTAGGAATCCTGACCCGACCTTCCTGTGTATCCAAGGCTTTCCCTGGGAACCTAGAGGCAGTCAGGGCTCTGCCATCGGATAACCCCTGGTTTAAGACTCAACTCTGCTACTATGAATTCTAAGATTTGTGCCAAGTTACTCAAACTGAGCCTTAGATATTTCATCTCTAGAATGGGTACAATGGAGCCTGCTGTAATTTCGATGAGGCCTAAATACAACAATAATTGCCAAGTCACTGGCATGATTTCAGAGGTTTATAACTTATCTCAGCAGTTATTCATTCCATTTCCCATGCCAGCCTGCCTCATTACAGTCATTGTTAACTTTTAATCCCATACATGTCAAATCTAATTTACTTATTAACGATAAGAATCAAGGTATCAGGCAAGTGTATTGAACAGCATTTATCTCTTCCTTGTTGAAAAATCCTAGAAATAATGAATTTATAACTTTACATTGTCATCTGTTTACCCAATATAAACTGAACCTTTTAAACTATGTGAATTAAAGGGACTTGGATCCATTTTTCAAAATTTTCATTCATGAGCATTCATGCCAATCTATATGCCAATTTTGGTGTCATGTACATGATGTATGGACACACACACATATATAGACAGACAACACGATACACACATAACACAAAAACAAAGACCTTGCAGCTTTTTGCAGGTGAATCTCCATTGCAATGTTACAGATGTTTAGAAAACTCTACAGTTGAATAAAAAAATGATAACAGCATTTAATTATTTTAGTAAAGTAGCATGAGAGAGCGAGAAAGAGAAAGAGAGAGGGAAAGTTAAATTGACACTTTTTCTCCAGTTTCAGGTCTCCCATTGAGCCTGTTGTTTGCATTCCAATGCAAGTTTCAGCTCAGTCTGGTCAGGGAAATTGCTGCCTAGGGCTTTTTAACCCCTTTTTCCCAAGTTGGTAATCAGGCCAGGTTAGGATGCAGAAAATTATGATACATTATCTCCCACTACTTCTGAGGAATGAGGCTGCTATATCATGCTCCTTATCGAGACATGCCACTGGCTGGTTAGGGTTATTTCTCTCTCAATGACAAGCAGGTTAAATTTTTGCTCCATAGGTAAGTTGAGGGTAGGGGCTTGAAATAAGGCTCCATTTTACATGACTGTGGGCTGGGATCTCACTCAAAGGTTCCATATTTGGGCATCTAATTTGTATTATGGCCGAATTTGAGTGCTGAGCTTAAAGAAGCATTTGATTTTGAGGTCAGTTTGGGAGTAAAGTGTCTTTAAATTACTAATGAGACAACCCAAAAGGGAGTCCTATGAACTGACTAATTCCCATGTTAGGGAGGTGTAGTCAGGGTGTCGGATTGAAACCAAAGGGTCCCCTAGATTCTTTTTGACACCAAGCTGGATGATCCCACCAGAAAATGGGGGAATGTCTTCACCCCAATTTCAATGGTGGGGGGACCCCTGGGGTCCTGTGAGTCAAAAGGCAGAATCTCAGGGCAGGGTGCCTATCTTCTAGAGACTGGATGGACAGACCAATGGACAGACAGACAGAGGGAGTTTTACCTCTCTGGAGAATTTAAAGGCTGGTGTTGGATGCAGTAACAAAAGAGCAAAGGGGTCTCTGATCCTGAGGTTTGCAGGGTGTAAGGGAAGATAGGGATCAGGGGTAGGGCAAGGGTGTGGGAAGGGGGAAAGCAAGAGAATGCCTCCAGCACCAATAAAGGATTTGGTACAAATCCTCGCACCATCTAGCCCAGGGCTGGGGTCAGTTACAGGTCTCAAACTGGCAGCAGTTCAGCCACAGTGATTTCAGAGGGTGTGGAGGGTCTGTTTCTGTAGGATGGGGAGGGAGACGAGGCGGGCAATCAGTCTGGGGATTCAGCTGTAGCTGCATGAGCCATGGCTGGGGGTTCCTCGGACCTCAGAGATCATTGGGGGTGCCATGTTAACTTTTAGACGAGGGAATATTCTGATTCTACCTTTCTGACCAGCTGAAAATCTTATACAGGTGACTATTTTAATTTAACTCAATTAAAATTCAATACAATTTAACATTTCAGTTTCTTGTTTCAAGCAGCTATGAAATAGGGCAGCCAGAACATTTCTATCATGGAAAAAAAATCTATTGGACAGTCCTGTGGATTCTTGCAGCCACAGGTGCAACATTGTTGACAATGAAAGGAAAGCCATGGCTGTGGGGTCCTGGAAGGCAGCCGGAGCTGCAGGGCTGATGCTGTGACCATGAGGTGACTTTGAGGACAGAAGCCATGGAAATGGAGCAGAGAAATAATTTAAGTCATTTGGGGGTATTCTACAGCTAATCATTTCTCACAGTCTCACCACATTCCTCCCCTCCCAATATGCATGTCACGACAATCCCAGAACTAAAATATTTATTAGCTCTCTCTTAAACTGGACAAGGTCTGTAATCTCACTGCATTGTGGGTTTGGATGGGAAATGAGGTCAGATAGAATAAGTAGTGTATTCTTAGTAGGCAGAAAAATCTTTCCTCTCTCTTCTGACTTCTGTATGTTCTTTCTTATCTCTCTCCCTTTTTCTTCTCATCTCTTCCTCCTTTTCTTCTTTCCTCCATTTCTTTCCTTTCCTTTCAACCCTCCCTGCCCCCAGATTATACCAAAACGTTCACCAATCCTGAGAACATGTGGTCTTTTTTGTTGAATCAGGGGATACCGCATCAGTAAATCTATGAATCCCTGCCTGAAGTATTTTACCAAGCAGATGCATCAACGATGACAGAGCAGCTGTTTCAGGCTGCTCAAAATTAGTGAATCAAAATGAACAGTACCTACAATGCCAAGGAGAAAAAGTGAGAAAAAAACTCTCATAGGTGCTGAGAAGCAGCTTAACTGTGGAAACGTCCTTACTTTTAAACACCCTCTTCCTTGGCCTCCCTTTTCTAATCAAAGGTCTTATAGATTACTTTTTCCTCCCTTGTATGCTAGGCACATGATGTTCTGAACTGAGAATTCATGAATTCTAATCCTCATCAGTAAATTGGCTTCTTGCCTAACCTTGGGCAGAGGACACACCGTGTCTTTAATGCGTTCCTCTAGGAATCACTACAATGCTGTAAAAGGTTTAATTATTAATGGAGTTTGCAGAGAACTTGCCTAGCTGTGTAACTCCAGCCAACCTTAATTTTTAATCTTTATAAATACCTTTGAATTTTAATAAGGTAAGCTCACAGCAAGACATTTATTTCTCAAGCATGGTTTCTAATTTATGGTCTCTTCACATTCCTAATTTTGCCTCTTTTTTTCTTTCTTCTCTTTCTTTCTTTTCATTCATTACCCATTTTTTTATTGTCATTATTGTTGTCTTCTTTTTTTCTATTGTCTCTTTTTCCACATTTTTTATTGGTGCTTTATTGTTGTATAGATGGGATTTGTTATTACATATTCATACATGCACACAATCTAACAACATGATTTAGCCAATATCACTCCCGAGCACTCCCCTCTTTTCTCCCCACCTCCCACCCCTTGGTCCCTTTCCTCTACTAATCTCCTTTTGATTTTTAGGAGATCCTTTGTTTTCTTTTTTCCTCTCTGGTTTCTGCATATGAGCCAAAACATAGGACCCTTATAATTGTTTTGGTACTGGAAATTGAACACAGGGGCACTTAACCACTGAGCCATATCTCCAGCCCTTTGTTCACTTTTTTTTTTTTTTTTTTTTTTTTTAAGAGATAGGGCCTCACTAAGTTCTGAGGCCAGATTTGAACTGTCCATCCTCCTGCCTCAGCCTCCCAATCTGGTGGGATTCCAGGCATGTACTACCACAGCCTATAGGACCCTTAACCTTCTGAGTTTGACTTATTTCATTTAATATAATGGTCTCTAGTTACAACTATTTTCCTGCAAATGGCATAATTTCATTTTTCTTTATAGTTAAATGAAACTCCATTGTGTATATAAACCACATTTTCTTTATCCATTCATCCATTGATGGACACCTAGGCTGGTTCCATAGTTTGGCTAATGTGAATTGTGCTGTTATAAGCATGGGTATGCATGTATCACTGTAGTAAGATGACTTTAATTCTTTAGAATAAAGACCAAGTAGTGGTATAACTGGGTCACAAGGCGGTTGCATGCTTAGTCTTTAGAGGAAACTCCATACTGATTTCCACAGTGGTTGTACTAATTTACAGTCCCACTAAAGTGTAAAAGTGTTCCTTTTTCTCCACATCCTCCTTAGTACCAATTATTATTAGTGTTCTTGGTGACTGCCATTCTAACTGGTATGACATGAAATCTCAGTGTAGTTTTGATTTTTGGCCTCCTTTTTCCATGTCCTATGTGGGTGGCCTTTTCTAAAATCCAACAGTGAAATATTTTATCTTTTTATAACAACTATAGTTTTAAAAACATGCAGTTGGGAAAGTGGAAGCTAATTGCTAAGAAAGGCATCTGAATTTTGTGTGACTGTTTCATTGAAGCTCTTTTACCCTTGGATGTCAGATATGAACTTTAGTAATATCAATTCAAATAATAAGATATTGTATGAAGAAATTGGAGTTATTCCTCTCATATTACATATGTTTATTGACTATAAAGTCAGTTTTCTGAAACCTGCATTATTCCTACAGGAACAATCTTATAAATTTTGGTTAGAGTATGGTGCAAATCCTAGAAATAGTTAATTATTAAGTCCATTTTGTTCAGTCAATTCTCCAGCTTTACAGAGAAAAAGAATGGAAAGTAATGATTTTATGATCCAAGTATTAAATAAAACAGAAAATATCTCTATTTCAATTTATGAATCTCTGGTTTTTCTCCTTCATACCAAGTAGTCAACCTTAAAGAGAATCAAAGGTTACTTTTTCCTTTAACAAAAGGAGGAAAGAAAAGGTGGTAAATGAGATGGTGCTGATGTGACTGTATGAACATTAGATGAGAGAAGGAGCACACAGGGCTTGAGGCAATGTGCACATTCACAAGAAAGAATTGACTAGAGGAGTTAGCTTTATTCTGGAAAGTAAAATATTAGAGGGAAATAGAGATGGATATTGTCTCCAAAAGTCCCTCTGTAGAGGATGAATGAAGGTGGCAGAGATGTCGAGGGGAGGGAAGTTTCCTCCGGTGACATTGTTAACCCCAAATCCACTCCATGGTGGGATCTTGGAGGTGTGTGTGTGCACATGTGCGCATGTATGTGAGAGAGAGAGACAGAGACACAGAGAGAGAGACAGAGAGTTTTGTGTGGGTTTGAGACTAATAGAAACTAGGAATGTACAAGAAAATGATGTGGACACAAAAGTAGGGCTTTAAAAGTGCTAGGCATAGTTGAAAAATAATGGAATTTTCTGCTTTACCTGGAGGTTAGAAGGTAGGATAGTCACAGGAGATGAGAAAGGAAAATAAGTCTCTACCAATTATCTCACAAAACAGTGCTCCTTAAAGCTCATGAGTGACTCATAGTCATTATTTTGAGAAACTAAAATAAAATGAAATTGAATTAAGTTGAATGAAAAAAAGAGCACATCGCCCCATTGAGAGTAAATATGCCTGATGAAATTGTAGGTGTGTACTGGCTAATGTGTACTAGGTTGCAATGTGAAAAATACTTAATTTACATTGCAACCACAATCAGAAATGAAATTGCCTGTGTGGGGCCTTAGGATAATTAATCAGAGAGTGTCAGGTGGGTGAATTCTGCACAGGAGACTGTCATACTAACACAGATTAAAAAGGAAGAAGAGTCTTGACACAGTGACACAGTAAATTTGAATGAATGAAGACAGATGTGGAGGACATCACAGGGGTGGAAACAATGAGGTTTGGCCACCGACTGGATGTATGTTGTGAGGACAAGGGAGAAATCAAAATTGCTTTTGTATGAACTTGACTATGTGTGTGAATACTAAGAGAACACAAGTGGAGGACACGAGTGGAGCGTCCTGGTGGGAGAGGCCAAAGATGAATTCTATTTCCAGTGTTTTTCACTGGAGGAGCAGAAGAGACATTTAGAGAGAAATGTCCTGAAGGACGTTGGAATTGGGAAACTGGAGCTCAGAAAGGCTACTGGGCTAGAGAAGTTGATGGAGAGAACTATAAGAAAGGGAGATCTGTAAGCTGCAAATGTGTATTAAAAGGATGTGGAAAGAGGAAAATATATTAATTCTAGAATTTCTGGCTTGGGGAGGCCTACAATTCAGGATCAGCTAAAAGAGGAAAAAGATGAAGAGATAAGAGAACTAGTCTCACCCAACTGAAAAGAGCAACTCAGAGGAGCTGGTGATAGGACCCAATGATGCAGAGATGTCAAATAAGATGATGGCTGAGAAGAACAGTGGATTTGTAAGGTAGAGCCCACCAGTGACCTTGGAGGACAGGTTCTGCAGAACTCCAGAAAGATGACTGCTAGGCGTTGAGAGAAGTGCTTGCTTACATGATCTGCTTGTGAGGCCCCTGTGCAATGAGTTTGGCAGAGTCAGAGGCACAGTGACTGAAAAATCTTGATTTTATTCTTCTACTTGACTAGTTCACACTTCTGCCCAACTCCTCCACTGATGACCCTGGCCAGATTTACTGGATTCCCATCAAAAACAAACCCAACCCCTGTCCCTCTCTCTCTGAACTCTAAGGTAGTGTATAGTAATGAATCCAAATAAGCCACATTATTTCCAGGTTCATGAAGACTGTATGAATTCTGGGACTGGCAGGGCCGCTGAAGCCACACTACAGATTTCTTTTGGAAGTGCCTTGCATTGCTCTTTGAATCACATGTGGGCAGCTGTGCACAGACTGTTTGTTTTTTAATGCTTTTCTTCCTTTGTAAGTCAGGCTTATCAATATATAGCTTCCCCCAACCCCATCTCACCTTAGGAATGATTATTTTTCTTTTCCTTTTGTAAAAAATAATTTTAAAGGGCATTTCTTTTTTTTTTCCTTGAATCAGGATAACATAAATCAATCATGTAACTGAACAAAAATCTAGTATGTCTTTGGGGAAACTCAAAGCATTTGAGTAAAGTACAATGAGGTTAAGAGTATCTGTGGTAGTTAAGGAGTAAATATGGAATCAATATTTGTTGGACTGAAACTTGTGAATCTTCTTCAAACCACAAAAGTACATATTTAGCATCACCCGCCATTCTGGTGATAAATGTACACTTGACACCTACAACTTTGTTTCTAGCTGGCAGGACTTCTAATGCAGATTTCAACTAAATCATAACATATAAAGGGCAAGGAATTGTGGTGAACCCAGTGAGAGGGTCCTCACTGATGAAGAATGTGCTGCATAGCTGCTTCTATAGCAACAGAACACTTTCAGATAATGAATTGAAAAGCACATTGCATTCAGAATCCTACTTGGCATTCTGGTAAAAGTCTAGAGTCTTTGGTTCCTTTTATTATCAACAGCAACAATAAACAAACAGAAATACATTCTCTAAGTTCATTAACTTCTCTTTCAAAATGTGGAACAGAAAATATCATATATGTGTATTTTTTATTTTTATTCTTTTTACATGCCTGGCAGAACTCCCAAAATCTTTACCTAATTCTGCTCAAGTTGGTTGAATAAAATTGCAACAAATACCAGGGAATGGAAATAATGCACTTCTGTCCATAAAGTAACAGATTTCATCTAATTGTCTTTATAAACATTCTCCTTCTTCTCCTCTTCCTCCTCCCCATCCTTCTCCTTCTTCGTTTTTTAAGAATGATGCTTGTTTTGTTTTTTATAGTTTTTCCAAGAATATGAAATTGATAGAAACGTAAGGTGGTTCTGGATCCCTAGCATTTTGTTTTATATTGCTTATTGCTTTGCTCTGTTTCTAATGCATTCAAATATATTCAGTTACCTCGACCAAGGTTGCGGTTTCTGAATCTTCTACTTTTTATGTAAAAGTCAATCAATCCCCTTTGGCAGTGGCTGTTCCTTGCCTTCTTTGCTGGTTGGGCTGCCAGACAAGGAGATGTGCCCTGCAGACAGCTGCTAGAAACCTTTACGGTCAGGGAAACACTAAGCTGTATTTACCATTGACTAAGGAGCAAATGCCCTTTTAAGATGTTACAGTGCAGAATGTTGAAGTTATTTTAACACTGGCTACCAGAAAAGAGAAATAGGCTCCTTCTGGCTCCTTCAAATAAATGAGTCCATTTTGTTTGTAAGGGAATGTGGGAAGTCAGGTTTCACTTACCTCTTGGTTTCTGTGACTGCCTTTGACAGATCCTCAACCTGCATGAATGAATGACTCGATGAGTAGGAAAACTGAGGTCAAACACTTTGGAAGCATGCTGTGTTGGAATAAAAATGACTCCTACAGCAATTAAAATAGGTGAAGTGAAAGTCTTTGATACTTTTCTAGACTTTAAAACTTTTCTAAAATAAGTATCTATTACTTTTGTAATCAGACAAAAGCAAAGAAAGGAAAAAAAAGCAAATACACAGAACACTAATTTAAAAAAGAGCTCTAATTGCTTTTTAAAGTATGGCATTAATTTACTCGATGACACATTTCTTTAATGTTTTTCTCATTTGCAGCAAGCAATGTTTTAAGTGTACAATACACATACTCATGCATTGCTGATAAAACATTTAGTCAACAAACATTTATTGAGCACTTATTACCTAGTAGGGTGCTTGCTAGGCACTGTGGGAGATTTATGGATAAATAATATATGAGCCAGGCCCTCAAGGAACCCACTTATGATGCAGGTGGGACCAAATCCATAATTGTTAATAATGAATGGTAGTGTTTACTGGAAAACTGTTCTTTACAAGCAAGTAATGTCTTTTGTCCATATTAAAAACATATCCAGTGGCACAAGACACATCTCAAACTATTTTTTTTTCTTTTTTTGGTACTAGGTAGAACCCAGGGGAGCTTTACACCCCCAGTTCTTTTATTTTTCTAATTTATTTTGAGACACAGTCTCAATAAGTTGCTGAGGCCTTGAACTCTTGATCTTCCTGCCTCTACCTCCCAGGTTGCTGTGATTACAGTTGCATACCATCACACCTGGTTTTCTAGCATTTTTAAATTAAACTTTTACTTGACGTAATTGCAGATTCACATCCAATCGTAAGGAATAATATGGCAAGAAACCACATACCTTTTACTCACTTTTCCAATCGTAGTGTTTTATTAAACTATAGTACAATGTCATGACTAGGATATTTACATTCAAAGTGCAAACACTTTCATCAGAAGTCTCCCTCATGTTGTCCTCTGATAACTACACTCACTTCCCTCCCAAACTCTCCTGTCCTCTCTGTAACCCCTTGCCAACCACTAATCTGTTCTCTATTCTATAAATTTATCATTTCAGTAATGTTATGTAGATATGGAATCATACAGGATGTAACCTTTGAATTTTTTGTCACTCAGCATGATTCTCTAGAAATTTATCCAGGTTGTTGTGTATACCAAAAGAGTGTTTCTAATTATTGCTAGGCAATACTTCATAGTATGGATGTATCATTGTTTAACCATTAACCTACAGAAGGGCATCTGGGTAGCTTCCAGTTTGGGGCTGTTATGGGAAAAGGTACTATTAATATCTGCATGCATGGTGGGAATATAAATTTTCATTCCTCTTTAATAAATGACCAGGAGTGCAATTGCTAGGTGGTATAGTAATTGCATTTTTAGTTTAGTTAAAAAAAAAAAACCTTCCAAAATATCCTCCAAATTGACTTCACCATTTTATATTCCCAATGTGTAAATAGTCATTTTATGACATATTCACCAGCATTTGCTATTGTCACTATTTTTCTTAGCCCCTCTGATAGGTGGGTAGTGTATATCTCATTGTGCTTTCATTTTACATTTCTCTAATCTAATGGTTTTGAACATTCATGTGTTATTTGCCATGCCATCTGTTTATACTTTTCTGTGAAATGTCTCTTCTTACCTTTTGTCCATCTTCTAATTGGATTGTTTGTTGTTTTTAACAGTTGAGTTTTAAGAATTCTACATACTAGTCTTTTGTCATATATATGGCTTGCCAATATTTTCTCCCAATGAGTAGCATATGTTTTCATCCCTTTAATAGGATCTCTTATATTTTGTTTTTATGAAGTCCAATTTGTTAATTTTTCCTTTTAAATATTGTACTCCTGGTGTTAAATCTCTAGGAATGCTGTGTCTAGCTCTAGATTCTAAATACTGTCTTTATGTTTTATTTTTGTTTTTCAAAAAAGATCTATAGTTTTATGTTTGACATTTTACGTCAATATTTTGCCCTTGGATGTCCAATTTCCCAATACTCTCCTGTCTTCTCTGTAATGGTATTCAACAAATGCCATTTGTTGAAAGGGTATTGTGTCCTCACATTACTACAATAAATTATCACAAACTTGTGGCTTAAAACAATAGAAATGTATTTTCTCACAGTTCTGGAAGCCTGAAATCTGAAATCAATTTTAATCAGGGCTACATTTCCTCCAATGACTGTAGGGGAGAATTCTTCCTTGATTTTTCTTCTAGTGTCTGCTGTCAATCCTTAGTTTTCCTTGTTGATAGACCCATTTCTCCCACCTCTGCCTCCATTTTCATGTGGCTCTTTCCCTTAGGAACGTCATTCTCTGTCTTCTTTTCTGTTTAAGGGCACTCATCATTTTCTTTAGGGCTCACTGTAGTCCAGAATGACTTTATTTGGGAAAATATTACTTTCTTTATGCTTGCAAAGGCTCTCCTTTCAAATAAGGTCATATTCTGAGGTTGTGGCAACCATGTCTTTAGAGAGACAAACTTATACCTACTACAGCTATCTTTCTTCCACTGAATTGTTCTTGCATAGTTGTCAAAAACCAGTTGGGTGTATCTGTGTGAATCTATTTCTGCATTTTCTACTCTCCTCCATAAATTTATACATTTATTCCTGATTTTAGCTATGTAAGTTTTGAAATCAGGTAGAGTGATTCTTCTTATTTTATTCTCTTTTATTTTATTCATTGTACACAAATGGGGCACAACTTTTCATTTCTCTGGTTGTACATGATGTAAGAGTCACATATATTTTTAGCTGTCTGTTATGATTTAGATATGTGGTGTCTCCCAAAAGCTCATGCATGAGACAATGCAAGAAGGTTTAGAGGTGAAATGATAGGGTTAGGAAAGCCTTGACTTGATCAGTTCACTAATCCCCTGATAGGGATTAACTAAGGCAGGTAGGCTGTGGTTGGGGGAGTTGGGGGATGTGCCTTTGGGGTATATATTTTGTCCTTGTTGAGAGGAGCCTGCCCCCCTCTCTCAGAGAGAGAGAGGGATAGAGACATCCTTGCCTTGTTCCCAATCTTAGAGGAAATGCATTCAGTCTTTTACCATTAAGTATAAGGTTAATAGCAGTGAGGTTTTTTTTTTTCAATTTTTTTGTAGATACTCTATTTCAAATTGAGGCAATTACTCCCTATGCTTAGTTTTCTGAGCATTTTTATCATGAAAAAATGTTGAAAATTGTCAAATTTTTTCTGCATTAGTTGATTAGATTATGCCATTTTTTTTCTTATTTAGCTCTTTAATATGATGGGTTTCATTGACTGATTTTTTAAATATGGAACCATTCTTATGTCTCTGGAACAAACTCCACTAGGTTATATTGCATCATGCTTTTTATACATTGCTGAATTCTGTTTGCTAAGGTTTTGCAAAGAATTTTTGTATCAATCTCTATGTGAGGTGTTTGTAGTTTTCTTTCTTCCCTCCCTCCTTCCCTCCCTCCCTTCCTTCCTTTCTTCCTTCCTGTCTTCATCTGATTTTGACATCAAGGTAATTATCAGCTTTATAAATGAATTTGTAAGTATTTCCCTCTCTTCTATGTTCTGGAAAAGATGGTGTGGAAATGGCATTCAATCTTTGGATGTTTGGTAGAATTCTCCAATGAAACCATCTGGTATTGGATATTTCCATTTGGGATGATTAATTATAAATTTGATTTCCTCAAAACTCAAAGAGCTGTTCAAAGTATCTTTCATATTAGTTATCTCATAAGTGGTAGTTCATGCTTTTTAAAAAAATTGGTCTATTCCAAGTTATGGAATTTATGTGCAGACTTGTTTGTAGTATTCCCTTGTTATCCTTTTCCCTCCTTATTTTTGCCTGTCTTGCTACAAGATTGGTGAGTTATAATGATTTTTTTTCAAATTAACTTTTTGGTTTAAATTCTGCTGATTTCTGCTTCTCTTTTTGTTAGTTTTTTAAAAATATTTTTCCTCCTCCTAATGTAAGCATTAATTCTATAAATTTTTCTCTTTTCCTTGTGTTATCTGTGTCCCACAAATTTTACTATGTTGTCTGTTCATTTTCATTCTGTCCAATGCAGTGTTTAAAAATTTCCCTTGAGACTTCCTCCTTGACCCATGGGCTTTTAGAAATACACTGTTTCATGTTCCAGTGTTTAAAGATTTTCCTATTATCATTTTGTTATGGTTTCTATTTTTATTTCCTTGTTTTAGGAATACACTCCATGTGGTTTCCAATTATTTGAATTTTTTATTGTTTATTTTATGGTATAGGGTATTAGTATATGTTTTGTAAGGATGAAGAAAGAATGTGTATTACACTGTTGTTGAGTGGAGTGTCCTAAAAATGTCAATTATATCCTATTCTATATGTTTATCTACTTTTCTATTTAGTAAATTTTATCAATTACTGAAAGGCAGTTGTTGACATCTTCAGTGACAATTGTGGATTTGTCTACTCCTCTTTTCAATTATATTAGTGTTTTTTTCTTACACATC
This sequence comes from Glaucomys volans, assembly GCA_020662805.1. NCBI lineage: Eukaryota > Metazoa > Chordata > Mammalia > Rodentia > Sciuridae > Glaucomys > Glaucomys volans. The sequence goes on along the minus strand of JAJEJO010004852.1, from coordinate 188,606 downwards.
TTTCAGCTCTTTTAATGACGAATTCACACTTAGGTTTGCTATGTCTTTTTGCTGAATTGACCTTCTTATCATTTTTTAATATCTCCCCTCTGGTTATTGTCTTTTCTCTGAAGTTTATCTGATATTAATATAACCACTTCTGCTATCTTTTGATTAATGTGTCTGTGATATATCTTCCATTATTTGATTTCCAACTTATGTTGTTATATTCTAAGTGAATTCCTTGTAGATATCCTATTGTTGGGTTATATTCTTTATTTATTAATTTCTTCCTCTTAATTGATGTATTTTGATCATTCTACTTAAGTTAATTATTAATGTATTAGGGCTTAAGACTGTCTTTTTGTTGTTTTGTTGATTATCTTTTATTGTTTATGTTTTCCTATTTTCTTCTTCCTGCATTCCTCTGTATGAATAGAACTTTTCTTTAGAATTCCATTTAGATTTATTTATAGTGCTTTTTAGTGTATCTTTTTGTGTACCACTTTAGTGCTTGCTTTAGATATATATTTAACTTATCATAATAGAATGGTTTCGACATTTTTATCAGTTTAAATGAAGAGTGGAAAACTTACTCATCTTTACTTCTTTTCACTTTTCCTTTTCCATTTATAATATAATTGTCTTAAGCCTGTCCAGTGGCCCACACCTGTATTCCCAGTGATTTAGGAGGCTCTTATGGTTTGGATGTGAGGTGTCTCCCAAATGCTCATGTGTACAACAATGCAAGAAGGTTTAGAGATGAAATGATTGACTTATGAGAGCTTAACCCATTCAGTGAATTAATTCCCTGAGAGGAATTAACGAGTGGTAATTTAAGGCAGGTAGGGTGTGGCTAGAAGATGTAGGTCATTGAAGACATGCCTTTGAGGTATATATTTTTATCTGGTGAGTGGAGTCTTTGCTTTCTGATCATCATGTGAGCCATTTCCTTCTGCCACACATTTTTGCTTTGATGTTCTGCCTCACCTCAAGCCCTGAGGAATGGAGCTAGCTCAATGAATTGAGACCTCTAAAGCTGGGAGCCCCCGAAATAAACTTTTCCTCCTCTAAAATTATTCTTGTCATATCTTTTAGTTACAGCAGCAAAGAAAAACCTGAGTATAACAGAGGCTAAGGCAGGAGAATTGCAAGTTTGAGACCAGCCTCTGCAACTTAGTGAGGCCCTAAGCCACTTAGCAAGAACCTGTCTAAAATTAAAACATAAAAGGACTATGAATGTGGCTCAGTGGTAAAGTGCCCCCAGGGTTCAATCCCTGGTACTAAAAAAATACAATAATAACAATTTTTAAAATATTTTTTCTGCATATATTTAAAATCACAGCAGACAATGTCTAATTTTTGCTTTAATCACCAAACATAATATAGAAAACTCAAGAGGAAAAGGAAAATGTGCTATATTTACCTATACTTCCATTTTTTCCTTGTTCCTGAAGGATATCGTCACTGGATATAGGATTCTGGATTAATAGTTATTTTCTTCCATCACTTAAATAAGGTTTTGCTACTTTTTCTGGTCTGTGGTGTTTCTTATGAAAAATCCACTGTCATTCAAATTTCTCCCGTCAGTAAGGCATGATTTCTTTCTCATTGCTTTTCAGATTTTTTTCTTTATCTTTAGTTTCAGAGTTTTACTATAATCTTTGTAATGTGTGTTTCTTTGGATTTATTCATTCCTTCTTTGTCTTCTTATTCTAAGATTATGTCAACATTAATATTAGATATTTTGTTTCCACAGTTCCCTTAGGCTCCTTTTCAAAAATTTCTATCAGTCTATTTTCTTTCTGTTGCTCAGATTGGGTAATTTTGGGGGATGTCTTATTGATTCTCCATTCTGTAGTTGAACTCATTTATTAATTTTAAAATTTTTGATTATTGAATTTTTAGTTCTGAAATTCCCATTTGCTTATCCTATATTTCTTTATTTAGTCTTCTCTTTCATTTATTTAACATGTACTTGTGATTGTTCATTGAAGCAGCTTTATGACTGCTTTAAAATCTTTGTCATATTACTCTAATATTTCTGTCAATCTGATGTTAGCATTTATTGGATTTTTTCATTTAGCTTGAGATCTTTCTTGTTCTTGGTGTGACAGATGCTTTTTTATTGAAAAAATGGACACAGGGTATTTTTATAAGATTCTAGGTCTTATTCTGTTTTATCTGGCTCCATCTGACACTACTCTAGCAGGAAAAAAGGAGACATCACCTTGGTACTGCCAGGTTTGGATAGAAGTTCTAGTTTTCCACTCAACCTCTGTTGATAGTTGAAGGGGCACATCCTTAGTACTTGTGGATAGAGGTAGGGGTTCCAGGTCCCCACTAGGCCACCACTGATATCTTCTTGTTTGGGAGGAATAAGAATGTCCCATTATTTCTCCCTGTGTGTCTTTCATTGAAGCCACAGTGTGTGGGTTGAGGCAAGTGGTCTCATTACTGCTGGATGGTGTTCATGACTCCCCACAGGCCTCCTCTGACACCCCTGAAAGGAAGAATGGGGGTACTTATTACCACAGGGTTGAGGTGGGAATCCAGCTTCCTTGCAGTATGTCTGTGGATTCTTTGAGGGTGAGGGATTTCTTGTTACTGCCCATTACTGCCCATGGCAATAAAAGTCTTGTCTGCCTATCTTGGTCTTCTCTGAACCACCTGGGCCCATAAATGGACATCCTATTCCCTCATGAGGATAGAATTCTAGGCCCCCACACTCAGCTTTTGCTGTTATTGTGGAGTTAGGACCATGGTTTTCCTATGGTGGTAAGCTGGGGTAGCTGGAGCAGTTATTGCCTAAGAGTTCCCTGCCTCGCTAGGATATGCCTTTCCTGCTACTTTGGAAGGAGAAAGCAGACTTTTTCAAGGAATCTTTTTCTGTGCCTTTTGACATTTTCAGGTTGCTGGTTTCTTCTTCTCTAATTTGGGGATATATAAGGCAAAAAGAAAATCTAGGGGATCACCATCCTATCATTCCAAGATCTCTAGCCAGTCTGCCTTCTGCTCTCCACTTTCCACTTATTGTGTTTGTTTCATGTATATTGTACAGGGTCTTTAGTTATACTCAGTGAGAAAATATATCAGCTCCATCTTCCTTGAAATGGAAATCACATCTTTTACATTTTAATTTACTACTATGCACCTAAGATATTAAACTTCCTGGAAGATTAAAAAACAAACAAACAAACAAACAAACAAAAACTACTTAACCACTGAGCCATATCCCCAGACTTTTTATTTTTTTATTTTGAGACAGGGTCTTGCTAAGGTGCTTAGGGCCTTGCTAAGTTGCTGAGGCTGGCTTTGAACTTGTGATCCTCCTACCTCAGCTGCTGGAATTACACACATGTGCCACCACGTGTATGTCCATTTCTTAATTAATGTTAGGTTTCTCCCAAATCAGTGGAAACACCCTGCACAAGATATAAAAGATGATTATGAAGGAGTAACAAGATGAACAAAGCAGCTTAGTCAAAGGAAGGAGGCTTATGGGCGGTTCTGAACTGTGGGAGATACCTGGCTAATATCTGGCATTTGACTCTTAGTACAGAGTCAGCAATGTACAGTACTCCACAGGGCAGGGAAGGTCTACCTTTGTTTCAAGGAATTCCAGACTTGTTGGTGGATTTAAGTGGCAGGAAAGTTTTAGCAAACAACAGAGTCCTAGTAATAGTTACTCTGTCCTAAGAGTGGTATCCCACCCAAATCCAAGGAGTGTGAGAATAAAATGGAGCCATTTTAAGAAGGGACTTAGAAGGATGTGGTCAAGCTTTACAATGAGTTTTCCATGCAGAAGAGAACTAAGTTGTTATTTAGGAGAACACTGGTCAAAGAAAGAGCTATTCAGGGTGATCAACTGAGCATCCAGAAGGCATTACTAATTGATTGCAGCACTAAGTCACCAATCTTTTCAGCAAAATGTTCTGTGTAAGTATTACCAATTGATAGGAGGAGGCATATGTGAAGAAATATGTCCTCCAGCTCAGACTCAGAGCTTATTCTAGGTACATAGGACATTAGTTACAGTGAACTACTAATTAGTTATTAGTTCAGAACCCCTGAACCCATCCAGGAGCAGAACCAAAGTTGGTCATTTCTTGCCTTCCTTGATCAGCCTGGGTTCAAGATTTGGGTGTGACTGAGCCTGTTGAGGCTGACTTAGAATATGACAGCAGAGATTAGCTGAAGACCAAATAGCTGAGAAAAACAATTCGATATTAAGATCCAAGGCTTAGCTGGTCTATTTTGTTAATTCCTGAAGATTTGAATCAGTCTTCTTGCAAGTTGAATTTCAGGGGAGACATGGGAATGATTTATGGTGACATCCATTAAGCATTTATAGAACATAATACATGTGTTCTTGCTCCTACCATAAAATTAATTGTTGTTAATTAGTTAGGGCTGCCAACTCACTTGGGTGTGCAAGTCTGTCATACTCCCTTCTCCTGGTCTTGTTAATTAGCCTTCTAGAGTCTCCTACTATCCCAGTGTCCTGTAGTTTTCCTCTCACTGCACATTTCTTATTTAAACAATCAGGCCTGCTGTTTGGCTTTGGTTGGTTTTGGATAGAGGTTTAATATTGGGAGGCAAAGTAGTCCACATGGGTTAAGGTTAGGGTTAGGGTCAGGGTTAGCGTTAGGGTTGTCATGAGTGATAAGCCATTTTGGGGCCCACACTATCAATCGTTATTGTGTGAGTGCATTTGACACAAATAAAGATCCCATTTTCAAAAGTGCTTATTTCCATCGATTACTGAATTCCCATGAAATAATATAACTAAGCTTTCAGGGACTTGGCTTCAGATATCATTTCTGGGTTGCCTGAGTCTGGGATGGAGACCTTTTGGTGGAATAATAGTGCATGAACATTTTGGGTAGAAGCAGCATTGGACTGGACAGCTCCTCGGTCTCAGTGACAGTCACCTGGCATGGAGCATTGTAATGATCAGCTCTCAGGGAAAAGCTGTTAGGTGCTGCAGATATTGTGACAGTGATTAAGCTTGTCCATAGCCTGTGCAGCCCCCAGAGGGGCTCTGACTCTGGTGTACTACCTAAGGAGTACTGTTTATATAATTGCTGTTGACATTTCCGTGGTAAAAGGAAGCTATTCTGTCAGAGTTTGACAAGAGCATGTAGCCTGCTTTTTCCAACCAGCATATATCTAAGGATGACATTTTCATATGGCTATTATCACATATAATGACAATGAAAAGAAAGGTCTTTTCCTAAACACAGCACTGTACCCAGTTAAGCTCATTTACTCCTCTGCTCAAAGAGCCAACAAAACAGGCATAAGAGAGAGAAAGTCCCATTTCCATTGACTGCATCATGCATGCCTCTGCCCACCTCATCTGAGGTGGCTTATTTTACACATCATCCTGACAGAGTAATGTGACTCCATTGATTGGCAAGCAGCTGCTGGTGTGGCATGTGAGCTGTCTGGGTGTATATATGTGTGTGTGTGTGTGTGATATCCACATAGAAAAATAAAGTGTGAGGGGAAAGTACCAAATTACTGCTGAAATTTACAGAGTAAGTAAATTTTAATTAAAATTCACTTAGAAAAATGGAGGCTGTAACTATGGTTCCAATGTGACCTTGCCTGCAAGCACACCTGCCAAACAAAGAAAGGAGGCCAATTTTAGTCAATTAAACTTGGGCTTCAAATATAATAGGTGCTGGAACGGCAGCATCAGGTACCAAGTGTCTACATGGATCAATCAAGATATTAGGATCTAGTCTCTTGATATGTAGTTATCTGTTGCTATAACAAAATACCTTAGGTCAGGTAATTTACAAAGAAGAGAGGTTTATTTAGCTCATAGTTCTGGAGGCTGGAAAATCCAAGAACATGGCACTACTTAGCATCTGGCAAAGACTTTCTTGTTGCCTATAACATGACTGAGGACATCACAAGGCAAGATGGAACAAGTGCACCAGTTTGATTCTATCTTCTTCTTAAAAAGCCACTAATGTCATTATGGGGGTCCCACCGCATGACTTCATCTAACACTAACTACCTTTCAAAGGCCCTAACTCCGAAGGCCATTAATATATGACTTTTGGGGTGACATTTCCAACACATGAATTCCAGGGGGCACACCCACACCATAGCACCTTCCACCACTGCTGTACTTGTCCATGTCCCTCTGCCCCTTCTCCCCTTCCTTCTCTACTCCACACTGGGGGATTCTGCATCTCCCTGAGCTGACACGAACCAAATGAAAGGTGACACTTGACAACATCTTCTGACGTTAGATGCTAGGGTTCATATGAATCCATCGTTACCTGCTCTGAGAAGTTCTGAAGGTGATCCAAATGGTGTTTATCTATGTGTATCATCCTTTTACTTCTGAGAGGTCTTCTTGGATAGAAAACCAAGGGGTGAAATAAAGGCCCTTTTATGGCAAATGCATGTGATATTTAATGAACTCTGCTTTGGCAACTCTGCAACTTTATTTTGGCAGCATGGTTAAGGGAAAATATGACTGAGAAAACTACTCATATTTCTCAGAGTTGTGTGGCATATCATAGCTGAGTCCATAATTCTTTTTTTTTCTGATTATCAAGTAACTTGGCTGTTAAGATTTATAGCTTCTATTTTCATTGGTAACACTATCATCCAGAACTTCATAACCATCTTTTATTAATGCAACAATCTCCTAGCTACTCTCTGTGCTACTGGACACTTTCATTTAATACACTGTGCATATTACCAGATATTGTGCTGCTTACATGTGCCCACCACTTGTTTAGGAACTTCAAGAGCTCCCATCTGCTTAAACAATGCAATCTAGACCCCTCATCCAACTTTAAAGCTCTCTGTGATGTGGTCCCACTTACCTATGTAAACACCTTGAAATGTATATACCCCACCACTCATCACACCTCTGAACAATCCTAGTAGCACCGCCTTACCTTGTGCTTTGGCAACTTCCCCCTCTTTAAGACCTCTCCTTTGCTTTCACCCATTCAAACAAATACATTCTTCACATCTCATCCTAGACCATTTTTATTCATGAAGCCTTTCCAATAGTTACTATCCACATTTCTTGAGTTCATATCACTCCAGTAGACAAATGCTTGACACTAGTTTTGCACTAACATCTTGTATTGACTTCAGCATCTTATGTATGAGTTTTATCTTGGAATGATTCTTTTTCTATTTTTTTTAAATTTTGCTTTCTTGATTCTTAGTCTCTAGAATCCTTACTATGCCACCTTAGTGTAAGGACCATTGAACTTGGAATCAAAAGGCCAGGTGAAATCCAACTTGTGACTGACAGGCTTTGTGGTCATGGATGAACCCCTTGACTTCACTACACCTCTGTTTCCTCAGCTGTAAAATGGAACTCTGGGTATTTTCATAGCCTATTTCACAGAGTTGTTTTAAAGCTCAAATAAAATAGCATGTGAGTGTCCTTTATGAGCCTTAAAGTGCTCCGAGAACAGAAGGCCCCTTTATTATTATAGTTTGTAATATTTAGCATTAAATTGAACCAATAAAATGTATCTGTGAGGCACTGTGTAATCTTGAGTGCCAAATTGCTAAATAGCAGTGGTCACGCCATATAACATTTATAGTACATTTCATTGTTTGGAGTGCTTTTTATTTAGAATACCATTTTGTTCTCAGTAGTGCCCCATGAGGTTGTGGAGGTCAGGTATTTTTATTCCCATTTTGCAGTGAAAGGAAAGAAATGAAAGGGGACAAACGCATTAAGTGAATTGCTGTAAGTCATGTAGTTAGTTGATGGCTGTGATTGAACTGAGGCTTCCATTCTGTCTCTTAATCCTTGCCTGTAAATTGTGGTCATTTTCACTCTCTGCTTCCTCTATCACCTGCCTGGCCTCTGCCCACAGGACACTATCCACCCTTACATTCCCCCTTTACCTTGATTGGTTTCTGTATAGCTGGAGTAGTTTCATCTGGGCTTGCCAGGATATCACTGCTGTTCATTTTGTTATCATGGTGTGCACATTCATAAGGCAGAGGAACAAAATACAAGGAATACTCTATTGTTTCTTGCAAACATAATCACATGTCACTTAACGATAGGGATACATTCTGAGAAATTCATTGTTAGGCAATTTCCTCACTGTGCAAACATCATCGAGTGTACTTATGAAAACCCAGATGGTATAGGTCAATCATATGATGCAGCCTCTTCATCCTATCAAGACACAAGGTCAAAATAAGATGTATGGGGCTGCTGTTGGCATAATGTGGCATACTGTTCAACTCTTCTTATAGATAGAAGGGTTGCACTCCAAAATAAGGACAAATAGTATAGTAAATGCACAAATCAGTTACAAAGTTATTATGATCATTACAAAGTTTTCATGATCATTAGGAACTGCATGTAATTGTATGTGCTATGCTTTTATATGACAGGCAGTACCTTAATTTTGCTTACACCCACACCACAGCGAACAAGGTGATGACTGTTTCTTTTCAGCCAGGATAAATAATAGGCAATGTGATGCTCTGACAGAATGGAGATAGAGGTGGACACCTGTGGTACAGTCACCCCACCCTGTGTTCCAGCCCTTTGCCATTCCTTCCCTTTATTGCACCTGCCTTGCTTGCTGACTCCAAGCTGGAGCCATTCCAAGTTCCACCAAACCTGGCCGACCCAAGTTGCAGACCTTGTATGGTACACTCTGTGTTGAAGATTATCCCATCATGTTTCACTCATTAACATGGCAAATATGTGCCATTTATCTTTCAGAAATCTGTTCCGAAATATCATTTATTAGGAAGCCCATCTCTTCAATCACTTTACCACTGTGGATCAGAGGCAACCTCACATTACCTGACCCATCTGAACTTAGGTTATTTTCAGTCAAGTGCTGCCAGAAGCAAGAATGTTTTAGCCATAGCAACAAGGACAAAGTGCCATCAGTTGACTATTTTCTCAAGCTTAGCATATTGTATAATTTAACAATGGCTTATTCTTGAATGAATTTCTTCAATATGATTTACTCAGAATACTTTAGACCTTGACAATTCCAGATGTAAGTAACTCATACTAACATGTAAGAACAGAATTTTAACCACCCAGCATAAGTAATTCCCTTCAAACAAAAGAAGTTCTTCCAGAAGATGGAAAATTTCTATAAGGAACTTTATTACAAAACCTGGGAAATCATCAGCAGACAGATCTGTCTGACCCTTTACAGAATTCCCAACAGGACCCTAAAACCCAACAGTGGAGTAATTCTGTCCCTTTGGAGTGATGTGATCTGGTAAATGTGACTTAATTGTACTTTCTTATCATACAAGCAGAATTTGTAGCATTGACTGCCAAGTTTGGAATTCTTCCAGCTAGCAGAAGCACACAAACAAGTCCTTTTCATAAAGACAGAGGAAAGGAACCCAAGCACCATGACTCTCACATTATAAATCTACTTCCAACTCATAAACTGCCTTCAGCACCAGTGCTTCTGGATATAAGTTCATGCTCCAGGCTTTGCAGGTCATCAGATATAAAGGATACAATTAGGCAAGGGACAAAAGAAATAAATCTGGTAGTTGCAGAGAAAGGGTGACTTAACTCCTGGGAACAGGTTTTAGTAATATTCCATTGGCTTCAGATTGGCTTTTTCTTCCCTACTTTCTTCTGTACTTATGCTTTTGGACTATATATATTTTTGTTTGGTTAACAAATGTCTACAATGAGAAAGATTGTTGTATAGAGGAAATGACACTGGATTGAGGGGAAGCCAATTGGTTTTGGATCCTAGCTCAGCTCTGAGAACCTGCTACCATTACTGTGTCTTGCCATCCTCATTTATAAAATGAACAGGTTGTTTAAGATCTTTAGGTACACTGCTTGAGCTCTAACAGAACATTTCATCTGGTTTGCAGACACTTCTGTAGAAAGGGATTGAAGACAATGCAAGTTCAGGTTGGTGAGGCATGACTGTTTGCCTCTTATCCGTAAGGAGAGAACTGTTGGGGAGAAGACCTCCTAATGGATGAGATTTCTCAAGAGATTTCTGAAATAGAGAGGACATATAGTTGCCACATTGAGCATTCCACTCAGAATATTCTGTAGGAGTTTGCAGTGAAAGAGTGACTGCCCTGGCCAGTAGAGCCTGGAATGGCTCCACAGTAGAGCCAACAAGCAAGACAGGTACAGCAGAGAGGAGTGAAAAAGAGCTTAACCTTGGTGAAGGATGACTGTATGAGTGGTGTGTACCACCTTGCCTCCAGACTGGCAGAATACCAAGTAACTCATTATTTTCCTGAGGCCCCAATAAATAAATAAGTAAAGTCTAAACAAACCTCTTTGCAGACATTGCCAACTCGCTGTGGAGGCTGTGTGTGTAGACTGGGTGTCGGAGCCTCACAATGTTGTTTCCTTGCATTTAGCTTGGTTACACACCACTCTGTCTGCTCACTCTGAAGTAAGGTCCCCTTCTACATACCTACTAGTGATCTAGTTCCTAGTCAGCCTCCATGTGAAGGAAACGGAATTCTTGACAGAGGGCACCAGAAACCCATGTTGATTATTCAATCTTAAATTCTTAAATTTGAATAGGGTTTGAGATCAACTCTGCATTTGAAGACAACTCTGCACCTAAAAGAAAAGATTCAGAGAAACACTGACCTTGGAGGAAACAAGGATTTCAGGAAGCAGAAGAGAATTTTAAAGGAAATCAGGGTTCTCTGTTTTGAAAATTTTATGTGCTTAAAATAAAGATATGTAGCTATGGAAAAGAAATTATGAAAATAACAAGAAGAAACTCATAGTAATTATAAACATGATGGCTGAAATATAATTTCAATTCCAAGTTTAAAAGCTATTAAAGAAAATTTTTCATAATAAAGAACAAAAAGACTGAGAAAATGTTGGGGGAAGAAAAAAGAAGTAGAGTGTCAATTCATGAGGTGTGGCATATAATGGTTAAGATTTTCAGACAATAATGAGAACACAGAAAAATTGTAGGGAGCAAATTGTCAAAGAAAAAACAGAATATGATTTCTCAGAATCCAAAAATTACCCTAGACCTCAAATTAAGAAGCCCACTAAGTGCCAGTAGCATAAATACAAAAATCTGCTTAATTAAATTAGATGCTAGGAAAATCTTCCTGCTAGAAAAGGAAACCATTCTAACTTAATGAAAGGAACTCCCCACTTCTCTGCCTGGCATTAGACACATGGGAAAGAAAATGTCTTGGCACTTGCTTAGCATTGCAGAGTGTGGTATTAAGCTAGTTATATTCATAGAAAGTTCTGTTTGTTGCTTTTCAGTTTTCAGAATCATAAGACACATACTTGTATCATATTTTAAATTGAATATAAATGCTAACAGTTTTGACACTGTTACAATGAAAGTGCAGCTGAAGAATATGGGTAGTGACTGGAGGTAAGGGAACATGAAGGTTTTAACACCTTAATCATCAGAGAATCAGGACACTGACTGTAATAGAGATTAAGTATGGTAATCACTAGAAGAACCCAAAACAATACAATTCACTGTAAAGAGGTGGGAGATGGTGCAGATGAACTCATCCTGTTATGTAGTGGGAAATTCATGTCTTAAACTGGAAAAGTTGGAGCAGAATGTATAAGCATGTTAATTACAGTTGTGGAGGTGATCCCCAGAAAATCTGCACTCAAATGGACTCAAATTGTTTGCCCAAGAAAGTGAAATGAAGAGTAGGGAGGAGTGTGGAAGGGCACAAATTCTTTTCATCATAAATTCTTCATTACTGCTTAATTTGCTGTGGAGCGCATGCATTGCTTTCCCTACGGGTTTTTTTTTTTTTTTTGTAAGTTACAAAATATGAATTATTTTCTAAAATTTAGAAGTTCTCAAAAAGATAAGATTTAGCAATGAATTAGATTGGATCAGATGAAATAGCCAAGATTTGTCTGGTTTTGGCTGGCATGAATGGAAGTTTCTTTGGCTCAACTGAAATAGTTTTCAGATTTGGGACTTTAATGCTGACATGTCTTCCAATGACAGTCCAGTGTGTGATCAAGCCAGTGACATCCTGGCATTCTGGAAACGTCATAATTCATTACATCTAACAATGCTCTTCTCCAACCAACATTTCAAGCCCTGCTCAACTTACAATGGAAAATTGAAATGATACATCCTCAACCTCATAACCTATTTTCAGAGGATTTTTTTTCTTCAACACATTTTTAACCCTACATTTTTTACATCTATCATTGCAGTTTTCATGTTCTGTCTTTTACAAATGTTATTTGTGTACCTGTCTCATCTCCCTATTACACCATGCACCCACTGAGGAAAAGAACCATATTATACTTGGGCAAACTACATGTACTTTGAAGTCAAATTTTGCATCCTTTGCCCACTTTTCAGTAGTGTGACTTTGGGGAAGATACTTAACATCTCTGAGACTCAGTTATGATACCCCCGAAATGGATACAGTGATGTTTCTTTCTAGGTCAGTCAGGATCTTTGAATAAGATAATGTAGGCACAATGCCTCATGCAATGCCCAGCACACAACTGATGTGTGATGAATGATCATTGACTTTCCCTTCTTCTTGTTCATTCCCAAATATTCCACAGCTCCAAACATGGTTCCTTTCACATAGATATTTCAGTGTCGAAGAAGGGGGAAAGTGTATTGATTTGGAAGATTCTGGAAGTATTGTAAAAATCCTTTAAGGGTATTACCTTTAAAATTTGAATCCCTGTACAATGGTATTAAAGAGGAACTACCACAGGGCTTGGCTGTTCAGTGTATCAACTAGATGGACAGCTGTGCAGAGAAGGAAAACATTTGGGATACATCCAAAAATCTTGTTTGTGACCCTCCATCTTTCAGACATTGGCCACATGTTATTGGCTTTGAGTTTCAGTAAGTATCTTCTATGGAATTGGGGCAGAGTCTACAGTCAGGGAAAGCAGCTCGGGAAGCTATATGGAGTTCTGAGCCTTATAGAATGTCCTCTGGCTTCTAAGTGGGGTGTTGAGGAGAGAGATGCTTTCAAACCTTGAGGGGTGGAAAGAACTTTAGGATTTAGGGACACTGAGTCAGAGGGGTAGGCAGATAAGACTGTCTGGCCCACCTGCCAGGATTTTGTACAATCATTCTGCATAATGATTCTTGAAAATACAAACATTGCCAGGGCTGACTGACAAGTATTGTTCCAGCGGGGAGAGCTGTCAGGGCAAATCAATCCAATTCTACCACATGCCAGTGTGTAGAACAGATATAATTTTGGCTGTTAGGGGATGTCAAAGCGAAGGATGTACCGTCTGTGTATTTTGAAGTGTGGTGTTCCTTTCAGTCTAACAGCTTGAAAGATTTCTGGGGTTCTCCCCCCCTTGGCTGTTATCTCAAGAAATTGTAGGAATTAAACTTCAAATAATTCCATTGCTTTGTCTACTGTAATATTCAGGTTAAATGAAGCCCAACTCTTTCCACCCCATAGCCACTTCGTTCTTGTTCAGACCACTAGAATTTTGTCTAGGGATGAGTTATTGCTGCCACTGGTCAGGGTGAGGCATCAGAGTAGGTAACTGACCTCTTCCTAGATAGGTTGTCACCTTTAAGAGTCCATCTCTTCCATCACTGCACCTAATGCAAAACTTAGCTTGAAAGCTAGGACGCCTTGTGTTTAATAGGCTCCTCGGGAATCCCTGAAGATCCACTTTCTCCTTCAATTCTGTGGTGAGAATCAAGGTTGAAGCTCTCAGAGGGTGGGTAACTTAAAATCTCTCTCTGTTCCAGAAGTGTTCTGCATCCCCCATTCTACTGCACTTTGTACTTGCCTAGGAATCTCCCTCACCAGTTACCTCCTTCCCTCCCTCTCTCCATCCTTTTTTCTCTCCCTTCCTTTTTTCTTTCCTCCCCGCTGTCCCCTTATTTCCCTCCTTCCTTCCTTTGGAGTGCATATTTAATTGCTTACCTCTTATTGTTGTTCTTAGCCTATAAATACCCTCAGACTCCAAAATCTCTCCCAGCCTCTATCCTCTGGAGTCACCATGCTATCTCTGTCTGCTCCTGTACCTTCCCCCCACTCCAAAACTTCCTGCAAGTACAGTTTCCATTCACACCTCCCGTTCATCACCACTTCACCCAGAGAAATCTCCCTTCTACTCTCCCCAGCGTCATCCTTAACCCTTCTTCTGATTCCACCTTGTCCATTTTGGTCTCATCCGTCTTTCCCTATTCTTCCTCATAGTTCTTGATGACATCGTCTATTATTCTCAGAGGTGTGGTTCATCCTGGCTGTGAACTACACCTCTGAGAATAATTAGTCACACTGAGCTATGTACCTTTCATGGACAAGGACTGAACTGGAACCATGGGTGGGGTAACTGGACAGAACCCACCCTCAGGTCATTAAAAGCCTCTGTGGGAATTTTTCTTCACATCTTATAAAGCACTTTAAATCTTTGTGAGTGAAGCAAAGATGTATGTAGATGGCATGGATGGATAACTGGATGGAACCCACCCTCAGATCATCAGCAGGAGCCTCTGTGAGAATTAGGTCTGTAGCCACTAACTTCCCTCCTCTAGTGGTACTACAGCCAGATTGATCTTTGTAATGATTTGTCCCTATCACTTCTCACCCATGCTCAAAGGTCTTTAAGAGCTCTATAGGGGGAGTGTTTGTGTTTGTGTGTGTGTGTGTGTGTGTGTGTGTGTGAAAGAATTATGGACTTACAGATTGTGGAATGTGTGATGTATGTTCTGGAGTAGACCCAAGATGTCATTTACCCCAAATCCATCATTAAAGATGAAGAAATGGAGTCATAGAGCAATGAATTTGTCCAAGAACCTCTATTTATTTGTGCCAGAACTTGCCTAAATTACTTTTAAATATTGAAGGTCTTCATGATCCAGTCCCATTCTCCCATTTCCCCTTACAGTATTGCCTGCTATGCATCTTCAGGAAAAACCAAGACAAATCACTTTTTCTTTTGTCTTTTCTTCCTCCTCATCCTTGCTCTTTCTCTACTTCTACCCTAAATGTCCTGTTTCCCACCATTCTTTTCTCTGTGCAATAACTTACCTATTTTTACATGTTAATGTTATTATTTATTCATTAAATAGTTTTGATTGCCTAATGTGTTCTAGGCCCAGCAGTGGGTTCAGGGAAATTGCATGCATTTATCAATTGCACGCCCAAAGGGCCCTTGAGTATGCCCAGAGGCATTTATTTTTATGCCATTATGATGCCAAGAGCTGTGGACTCCCTGCATAATGCTTTGGCTGAGGATGGTTTTTGTGTCATGTGCTGAGCTCTGCCATGAGATATATACTTAGGAAACTCACTACTTACTCTAAAGACTTGTTGAGGATGTTGACCTTGTGCCAATCCCCTGTGAAAAATTCTTTTGATTTGTCCCTAAATCATGACAAACTGTCATGAGGATTCTGACTTCCCAGAAGAAATGGTTATGCTTTTGGGTTGCCTAAATTTTGTGAATTATTGTGTTTGCCTTTTGGCTTCTTTAGTCAGGAAGCTTAGAGTCAAATTATGACTAAAGTTTAGTATTCGTTTGGGACCCTAAAGCCTGTATGTCTGCATCTCTGCTTAATAACTTGTCTTAGCTTTCTATTCCACTTCACCTTACTTAGGTTGTTATTTAAGTTTTTATTTTCTCCATGAATTATAAAGTACTTTAAATCTTTTGTGAATGAAGCAAAGATGTAAGGGAAGGGCATGATGAGTACATCTGCCTGAGTTTCTCTTTCCTTTTAGGCCAGGAGTTCCTTGAGGACAAATGTGTTTTTATCCCTCCTTTGTCCAGGCACTAGAAAATTGCCCCGGCATTTTCAGTAGATGCCCAATAGTGGCTTCTGGAACTAAATTAATAAAAACAGACCCATGGTTTCCTAAGTAAACAGAGTAAAGCTTACACACTTTCTCTTTCACTTTTTCACAAGAAGGCTAAGGACAGGCAGAGCATGGTGGTAGACAGAATTAAAACCCTGCCTATTATTAATCGTGGACTCTTGAATGAGTTATTTAGCTCATTTGATCTTCTTTTTTCTTTAATTTGAAAATGGAGATAAGAATACCCTACCAGATTTCCATGGAGATCAATAACTCTTGTAAATCTCTCAGCACATCATCTAGCCCATAATAGCAATCAGCACATGTTAGGTACTTCTTCCCTCCCTATTTTCTCATTTCACTGAAAATAGTACTTGGAAAAGGATAAATAAGTGGGTTGCTCTATGACCACATGTAAGTCAATTAATTGTGGTGTCATCTGTAAAATGAATGTGGCTATTGACCTCATTCACAGGATATGAAAATTAATTGATGGTAATGCACATTGGGATTTTTTTCTTTTTTTGTAAATTTAAAGTGCTTAAGAATGTCTCAGTATTATTATATGTCCTATTTTCATCATTAGTATTATTTATGAATATACGGCCTTATCTTGTCCTAGTATGTTTTATGTCTGTGGGTCTTACTAAAATTTATTTTCCATTTACTACCAACTTATCACCTAAGAAAAATGTAGATGAAATTCAAAACCACAGTTTTTAACTTTAACACAAATTTATTTTTGTAAAGTATACAGTCCATCCATTAAGATATTTGGTAAATAATTTTTGTTAGTTGTTTTTTTAACTCAAGTTCAAGCACTTTTAAAATTATTTATTGCATTTTGCTTTCAACACTTACATTTTATGTTTATTAGCATTTTCCCAAGGAAATTCTTTATTATGAGATACTGGTCAGATGATCACCATGAATGTTTCAGTATTTCTTAGCTGAAAACATATTCACTAAATGAAATACCTGTTTTCATTTTAATGATGGGAACCCTGCTGTCCCAGTTAAAGCCTTTGTTACATAGTCCAAGGGTTGCTCTTCTGATAGGGTGTTGTAGGGTGGGGACCTGAATTCGAGGTAGTCACCATGTAGCTAGGTGATACTGAAAAGGTCATCTCGCCATGCAGAGCCTCACTCTGATCTGGCACATGTGAAGGAGTCCATCTCCACGATCTGCAAGTTCTCTTCTGATCACAATGTTCAGTCTTATAAAATGGGACTGTTAAGTCTGCTTGTACTGAGGACTACAGGGTAATAGAGATTTCAGGATTCCCTAAAATATTCTTGGAGGGTATGCTGAGTTTCATCTTCTCATTCCAAACTTTAAAATATCTTTTTTTTTTTTTAACTGCAGATCACTTAGTACTTGGCATATATCAAGTACTCAATAAATGATACTCAATAAATGTTCCATTGAAAGTCCATGTGCTGAGCAGGAGGTATCCACTGACCCAAGGGTTTCTATAAACCCCATTTACGGAGGAAATGAAGAAGAAACGCTTCTTGAGTCCTTAAGTGGAAAGAGTTATATTTATTTATATTTTTATTAGTTTTAGATTACCTGTGAGTATATGTAAAATACTTCTGGGAGAATTCTATAACAGAATTTGATTCAAATAATCTTAAGCTGCAAACATCCCTAGAAACTGCTACAGCTACTTGTGACACAATGTAGTTTTCAATGACCCTAATGTGACACTAATACAAAACCAGAAATTGACTCCATTTTCATTGTTCATAAGGCAAATGATCAAGGGTACCAAATTTCTATTCTAGAAAATTCCATCAATAACAAAGATACCCAGACAGTATGCAGACTAGAGATGTGTTTCCCAAAGCTCTTATTGATACCTCCTTTTCAGGATGAAGGGAAGGGTAGGGTGAATTTCAGAAAAATATTTTCTGTAAACCTTTTTTAAAAATTAAAAATGCTAATCAAAAATAAGATTTCATCTCACTCTAGTCAGAATGGCAATTATCAACAATACAAGTAACAATAAATGTTGGTGAGATTGTGGGGAAAAAGATGATACACACTCATACATTACTGGTGGGACT
This sequence comes from Glaucomys volans, assembly GCA_020662805.1. Taxonomy (NCBI): domain Eukaryota; kingdom Metazoa; phylum Chordata; class Mammalia; order Rodentia; family Sciuridae; genus Glaucomys; species Glaucomys volans. Next base: position 170,765 of record JAJEJO010004852.1, on the reverse strand, counting down.
GAAAATTGGTGCAACCATTATGGAAAGCAATATGGCAATTTCTCAGAAAACTTGGAATGCAACCACCATTTGACCCAGCTATCCCACTCTTCAGTTTATACCCAAAGGAATTAAAATCAGCATGCTAAAGTGATGAAGTCACATCAACTCACTCAACTCACAATAGCTAAACTATGGAATCAACCTAGGTGTCCTTCAGCAGTATAAAGAAATTGTGCTGTATATATACACAATGTAATGTTACTCAGCCTTAAAGAATAATGAAATGATAGCATTTGCAGGTAAATGGGTGGAACTGAAGAGTATCATGCCAAGAGAAATAAGCCAACCTCCACAAAACAAAGGCCAAATATTTTCTCTGATATGCAGATGCTAATAAAAGGTGGGGAGAACCTAGAGAAGAATAGAGTTACTTTAGATCAGGTAGAGAGGAGTGAAGGGAGGGGAGGGGTACATAGATAAGAAGGATAGTGGAATGAATCAGACATTATTATCCTATGTACATATATGACTACATGAGCAGTGTGATTCTATATCATGTACAACCAGAAGAATCAGAAATTATACTCCATTTATGTATGTTGTGTCAAAGTGCATTTTACTCTCATGTATAACTAATTAGAACAAATTAAAAAAATAACTACTGTTTTTAATATTCCTCCAAATACAGGAAGCCATTTATGATGGAGTTTACTGGGATTATTTATTTATTTACATATTATTTTATACATACACTTATTCATGTTGAGTATGAGGTGATTTTGTTTAATTCCCCAAAGTGAAGAGCAGAAATTTGACTGAATTAAGAGAAAAGAGGCATGTAAGGACTTTATCTTATTTATTAGGGAATCCTTAGATTCATCTCACTCTGGATATTTCAGATGAAATGAATCAAAATGCTTGCATGGTCCTTTAAGACAGTGACATTCAAAGTGGCAGTGTACAATGATCTGAGGAGCTTGCTCACATTGGGCAAGCTTATTGCCCACAACAGTAAGTACACTGCTTCCTTGATTAAGAGAGTATTGCTCTCAGAAAAGGTCAGCTTAATTCCTGAAGCCTCTTAGCTTCTCTATTGAAAGACACAGAATAAAGGGTGGCCCTATGAGTCTGCAGCTTAGGCAAGTTACTGCATCTCTCTGTTTTTGGGTTCCTGAGAAGGAAGACACCAGAAGGGCAGAGAGGGAAAGTGTGACAGAGGTGGGTAAGGGGAGTAACCAGGACGTCAGCATGAGGCATAATAGAGGGGGTGCAGGCTGATGGCTCCCTAGATGCTGCAGCATAGCTGGGGCCCTGGCAGGAGGGAGAGGAGTCATGATGAAACAGGCATGCAGTGCTGACATAGCCAGATACGGGGTGGGCTGGCCTTCCTTTGAGAGAGCCACGGGGATGGTGGGGGACAGGGGACATGGATGCCAGACACAGCCAAGGTTTCATTTGAGTAGTGAAGGCAAAAGGAAGTTTTAAAAAGTTTGAAATGCGGCATTTGTACTGGGGCAAGTGATATGCCAAGAGGGCACCCCGGAGGGGATTCCAAGGGAGGAAAGGGTCGAATGTTGGATGTCACATGTAAAAGCACTTAAATTTGGAGGTGAAATGTTGGGTGAGGAGGGACTTCCTGTTCCTGTGCTGTTTCAGAGAAACAAGAAGTGAAGCAGGTAGGGGATAGTTCCTGATGCTCTCATGGAGAACGGGAAGAAATCCTTAGTTCAGTGATATGGAAGCTCCAGATTAGTTGTTTTCCCCATTCCTGACACCTCAGAGAACGGGCAGTTGTACTACCTTTGTACTCCATAGGAATGTTGTCGGTTAACTGAAATAATATAGTGAAACAGTATCTGTCTATGTTTATTATTATCAAGCATATTTTCAGATACATTTATAAAACATAAACTGTATACAAAGCACTATTAGGCCCTGCTAGGAATACAAGTACAAATACAAATTTTTACCTAAGTGTCCCTAAGTGGCTTCCAGTCTTATGAGAGAGAAATTTATTCTGTATAGAGAGAATACATCATCAAATGGATATTGTTCAGATAATCTAAAACCTAAACCACAACAAAGGCAAATAAATGCAAATAACCCATTTCCTAAAGGAAAGGTCCATTTTTTTCTTTCAAGGTCAACATGGGAAACTGCTCTCATCAATGGTGGTTTTGAAGATGATGAAATTAATTATGGCTTTAAAAATATATTTCTGCCAGCTTTTTCTTCTGATTAGAATATTAAAAGAAAAAAATGTATAAATCAAATGCAAAACTAAGTACTTGCCTTGCCCTGAGTATAGTGTAAAGTAAATCAAATGGTAATTTAATTCTCCCAAAACATGTGACAACCATGGAATTAAATATTAGATTTAAATATGGCAGTTAATTCTCTGCAGAAATCACATTTGGGTCTTGATAGGGGCACTCTTCCTAATTAACACATTTCTTTACTCTTAAATTCAGGTGTTGCTACTGAAACATGAGAAATTAATATATATTCCCATAGCCATTAATGTTGTTGCTCATAAAAAGGTCTTTTGGTTTCACCAAGGCTCACAGAGGCATTCATGGATCAAAACTATACAAATTATTGAGGGGGAAAAATCCCATTAAAGTCAAACTTTAATAACACCTTGAACTTTATATGTAGTTTTATCTTAAGAAGACTATATAGGGTATCCATCAACTTAGGATAAATATATAATAGTATAGTCCTCCTACAGAACCATTATAAAGTAGTAAAAGGGAAAGAATTATCACTACACACACACACAAAGTAACTCAATCTCGGGGACACAGTTAAATGAAAGATGGGGAACTAGAAGAATATATGTACCTCGATTCCATTGATGTAGGTTCAGAAATAGTTGAGATTGAACAATCTTTGGATAGGGATATATAGGATATATAGCATTGGCAGCAAAATAATAAAGAAAACAATTAATACAAAATTCAAGGTAGTGATCTCCCTGGGAGATGAGGAAGAAACTAGTTACAATCAAGAAAGAATCCAGCAAGGCAGTGGTGCTTCTTAGGTGCTACAGGTTGAGCATCTCTAATCCAAAAATTCCAAATCCAAAATGCTCCAAAATCCAAAAGGTTTTGAGCACTGGCATGACACCACAAGAGGATAATTGCACACCTGACCTCATATGATTGGTTGTAGTCAAAACAGAGGCACACTAAAGGTATTGCATAAAATCACTTTCAGGCGATAGGTATAAGAAGTATAAAACAAACCATATATTTCATGTTTATATTTGGGTCCTATTCCCAAGATATCTCATTATGTATGTGAATATATTCCAAAATCCAAAAACTCTAAAACCCAAAACTCTTCTGGTTGCATGTATTTCAGATAAGGGATGCTCAACCTTACTGTTTCCTAAATGGATGCTGGGTTCATAGGTACTCATTTTATTCTTACTTAAACTGCAGAGCTGTGCTTTATATTTTCTTGTTTTTAAAAATGTAGTTCACAATCAAGAAAAAATATCCTTAATACTTAAAGAAAAGTTATTACAATACACTACCATACTAAAGCTGTGCTTTGTCCTGTGCATAAGGATGCATAAGGATCTAGGAGGTAGATTGGGCCCACTCAGAACCTCAGGGAGCCCACAGAGGTGGAAATGCCTAGGAGATGAATCATAATACAACAAAGCACAAGCAGTCAGGAGATGAGTTTAGGAATGAGGTCTTGGGCCATCAAGGTGGCCCTAGAAAACTCTCTAAAGGGAGTTAGAACCTGAGCTAGGCTTTGAGGGTTAAGGGAGGCAGAGGGGAACCAGGGAAATTATTTTTAACATTATTGCTTATATAATCAAATCTTTTGTTATATTTAGCACAATTTTAAAATTGAAAAGAGACTTTGTGGTATAGAAAAAAACAAATGAACTCTGAGTTCAGACAGATTGGGTTCAAATCCAAGATCCCCATTCCCAAACCAAGAATCCTTGAAATTCCTACAGACTCATTCTCCATTTATAAAATGCAAAGAATGGTTCACAGGGTTGTGAGAATGAGCTAAGACAACACTGTTGGCTTCTCATTCCATGAGAAGATCGTGACCTCTCTCTATGTATATAGGTATAGGGATTGAATCCGGAGACACTTTATCACTGTACTACATCCCCAGACCTTTTAATTAATTTATTTATTTTATTTTGAGACAGGGTCTTGCTAAGTTGTTGAGGGTCTCACTAAATTATTGAGACTGGCCTCAAACTTGTGATCCTTCACTCTCAGCCTCCTGAGTTTTAGGGATTACAGGCATATTCCACTGCACCCAGCACAATCTGTTTTTAATAGTCTTCCCTGGGTATATATGTGAGATTAGTTCCAGAAACCCCCTCTGATACCAAAATTCAGGATGTTCAAGTTCCTTATGTAAAGTGGTGTAGTACCAGTATGTAATGTAAGTACATCCTCCCAAATTCTTTAAATCATCTCTAGGTTACCTAATAGAATGTAATGGCTATACAAATAGTCGCTACACTCTATCATTTCAGGAATGATAAGAAAATAAGTCTGCACATGTTTAATGCAGACAGTTATTAATTTACCACATATTTTCCATAAAACTTGGTTTAATCCACAGATGTGAAACTCAAAGATACAGAGGACCAACTGTGCTACTATTCAGGGACAAAGAGTTCAGAAAAGAAGACTGAGACTGGGGGAATCCCCATGCTAAGTGATCCAACCTTCAAAGTGCTGGGCAGTGAGGCACAAGCTTGCACTATTATTCCATCCTACAGAGTCTCTGTTTGGGCTTCTCTATCAGCTCTGTCCTATCTACTGCCTTTCTCTGGTTTCCACCTTGGGGCAATGGGCTTGTAAGAACCTTTAACTGCCTCCTGCCTTGGTCTCCACGAAGCACATGCATGAGTGACTTTGGTCAGCTCCAGACCATAAGGAAAATAATCTCTCTCTTCATATATTCATCTATTTTTGTCTGTTCTTAGCTATGAAGAACCATGGCCAGGAAAGTACCTTAGAAAGTGGCTAAGAAAGCCAGGTTTTAGAGAGAGATTCTGGATATTTCTTATCTAAACAAAAGAAATAACCGAATTTCAACCATGGTCTATTGAGCCACCTTACCAGAAAACTAGAACTATGTTGAGGGCAAAGTCTTTATTAACAACGAACAGATCTTTGTTATTGTCCTCTGAGCCTATCTACCTTAGGAGCCTGAGATGGTTTAACAAAAAAAACAAGGGATTCCCTGGACATCCCTCTGCCTTTCCCATTGGATATTCGACCAACCAATATATGCAAAGTATCTGGCTTGTAAAAGGCTTGCTGTTAATATTAATGCTTTCCTCATTTCTTCCTTTTCCCAATCTGTAAAGTTCATTAGTCATATATTGCAACCAACAGCTAGTTCTCTAATTTTATCAAAAAGCAATGATTGGGTTCTGGAAAGTAGCCAACAAAACCTCCTGCCAGTCATTGGGATGTGCTATGAAGATGGACAATGGTGCTACCCTTTGGTTCACTGTATGTGGCGAAGAGAGGGTTTTGGGGTCTGCAGGATCACAGCATATGCAATTGAGTCCCCACCCTATGTCTTCACCTCAACAAGCTTCAATTCCAATTTTTGTGTTTGTTTTACAGTTGTTCAGCACATCAAGCGACATAACATCGTTCTGAAGAGGGAGCTAGGTGAAGGAGCCTTTGGAAAAGTTTTCCTAGCTGAATGTTATAACCTTTGTCCTGAGCAGGATAAGATCTTGGTGGCAGTGAAGGTAAGAGAACATTTCAGAATGTCTTCTTATCAATGGTCACACTAATGTGTGGAAGTTTTTTTTCTTTATTTTTAAACATTTTAGTGGCCAATTCAGGAGTCAGTTAGTCTATTATGGCAAATGTTTTCAAATTCCTTTACCTAAATGGGCAATCAGAAGGATATTTGGGGCACATTCAACTGTCAGAGGTTCTTATCAGGGGAAACCAATCAGTCCACAGGCTGTAAATAACACTGAGATACCCTTTCAAATCCACGCTACCAGAATTTTGAATGGAGATCAGTGGTGTCAGGAAGAATTCAACCAGTTAAATCTAAGGGGCTCTAACTTGTCTGCCCAGTTTTCTTGGTACTTATGCTACCCCTAGTTGAGGTTGTTGGCATGTTGGAGATTCTGGAAGGGAGGACTATTGACTTCACTTCCCCTCTCAGCTTGTTCCACTGAGTTCTCCTTTCATACCATACCTTGTCTCTCCAGAATTGTTCCAAAGCCACAGGATTTTAAAAGTGCAGGCTTGATTTCATTATGGGGTGGGTGATGTCTCTTGTGGATTCCACTATCCCAGAAGACATGCAGTTTCTACTAATATAAAGAAATCTAAATGTCCTTTATATAGTCATCCCCCAAAACTAAATAAAAAAAATACCTATTCTTCAATAAGATAACATCATTGAATGGGATAAAATATCCATTGAGCTTTCTAAAACCCAAGGATTAACAAAAATAGCACAAAAATTTCAGCAGATCTCTTATGTATGCATTATCAAAAAGTTTTAAAACCTCACTAAGGTATTGGGTAACACATGCCAAACACTTAAAAGAAGCATGCATTTAAAAATTGAATTAAGTGCCAAAGGAATATGGATGTGGCTACTGTAATAAAACTAAACTTCTTGGCATAATAAAAGATGGTTGAGTTTTGTTGTTGTTGCACGAATGACAGTTTTTTGGTGTTTTTTTTTTTTAACTAGTTATAACCAGGGATACTTTTCATTTCTTTAAAATCAGGTGCATTTTCCACTACTGGTATATTTAGCAATAGTAAAACTGTACATTTGCTTTCCTTGTTCAATGCAATTAGCATGGTGGCAGGATGCTCCTAAACTCTCAGAGGAGGCTCCTAAGGGCTGCACTTCTCAGTGAATAAAGGGCAAACCCTTCTAGGGGTAATAAATCAATCAAGCAAACATCATCTCTCCCAAGATAGGAAAATGAACAGGAAGACTGAGAAAGGTGAGAGGGGAGGGGAAGTGAGATTCTAGAGAGATGTGAGGTTGAATGGGGTAGATGGTGTCAAAGTAAAAATTCTATGGGAGTTCTAGAGATGTTTAATTCCTGCTGTTGCGATTACTTCCTACTTTCTTTGATTTACTCAAAAAGTTTTGTGGTTATCTTTTTTTAGTACAAAATGTTCAGAACATTTGGCAGTGTTATATCTGCAGTTTTTGCTTTTTTCTTCTATTCCCCCCCTTTTGGATAAGTGAGACCAAAGGTGTCTCTATTTTTATAAATTCATAGACTGATCAAATGTTAGAGTTGGAAGAATTTTAGGGAACATCTGATCCTAGCCTAGCTGTGTATAGATGAGGAAACAGAAGACAAGTTCTGGGCCCATGTTTTGCACTGCTACTTAGAGTGCTAAGGGAAGCTAAGTGAAGCCTTATGACCCTGAATTCACTTTATGGTGGCACAGGTGGGACTCTGAGTGTGGGAAAATCCTGGAAGATTAGGAAATCCTAGAGGTCAGTATAGGAATAGCTGAGAAACCTCAACCTGGTAGAACCACAGAGCCAGCAAATTTCTCAGCCTTTCATTTTAGTACCATTCTGTATTCTGTGCCCTTTTCTCTATACTTTTTGCAATGCTCTTAAAGAGAGGGTTTTGCATAGCAAAATCTAGGACATCCTCTATCCACATGTTCCATTTCCTTCTGAATACATGCTAAAATAGGACTTCAGGGATTGAACTACTAACAAGGCAGAGTTAGCTGGTGGTGACATTTATCCCCTGGGACCTAGGGAGGCCTTTAAAAAGACCATTTGCCATTTCACTTTCTTGCCCACTGCATTCTTCTCTTTGGTTATACCTTCTATCACTACTATCAAAGAAGCCCCTCTGTGGTTTAAATTCCAATTACAGATCTAATCCAGGCCCAGGACCCAGTCTTCACATACTCCAAAAAATCTTCTGTCATTGCCAAGTAAGTTTTTGCAAGTTAGCGACTTACGATGAGTATTTGCTCTTTAATCAACACTGCTTTTTTTTTTTTAAAAAGGATTCAACCCTTTATTAAATCCTGACTTCTCTCTACTACTTTGTCTTCTTGTTGAAGTTCGAATAAAGCTGTCATTTCAAAAAGAAAGGACAGAGGTCCTGCAGATTAAAAGTTCACTCTAATATCATGTTCACAAAACTAAGAATTTTCATATCAATGACCTTGAATGTGAACATTAAAATTAGAGGTTTTGCTTATATTAGTTACAGTAATTTCACACTTCAGAGGGGATCCCCATTTGAACTTTCTGGAATTCAGAGGCTGCAGCCATGTAAGGGATAAGTTGGATCTTCTACCAGCTCCTGGGTAAACTGGATCAGAATAACCTATGGATCTTTCACAGCCCTGCCTCTCTTTAGCTTACTGTGTTCATTTTTAGGGCTTTGGGCCAAATGAAAGCATATTCAAAGGCTAAATGAGCCTGGGAGGAAAATGTCTATGGTTTAGCCTTAACTACTATTAAGGGATTTTTAAAGGAATGAAACAAACTAAACACAGCTTCCAGGACTGCACAGCCTCACCTCTGTGGAGTGGCTGCCAGGGTTGCTCCTCTTCCATTGGAGGCACTTGGGGATGTTTGACAGCCTTTCTGCTGTTGCCTAGCAACCCTTGCAGCATTGATTATGCATGCTAAGAAATAGCAGCTATTGTCCTTTTCCCTTCTCTAGAAAGAGCTGACTTTGGATTGCAATCCAAGGCTTTACATTCAGATTGACAGACATCAGATTCCTGTTAATTCTGATGTTGATTCTCTCAAATTATTTTAGAGTTTGAGAGATCCACAGGAAACAACTTTGTGTGGATGTGGTTCTAAGGCACACTCAGGCATTCAAGGGTACCCAGGGGCTGTGTATACCTCTCCTATGCCTCTTGCTTGTTTGAATTTAGCCAGATTGCCCTTTTCTTGATATTTTTGGATGACCTTTGTTTTTCAGTGAAATGTATTTGTCGACTATTTTTTCCCTTTACACTGAATTACAATTGAAGAACCCATAGAGAGGATGAGAAATGGAGAAACCAGTCTTTGATCAAACCTAGTTACTTTACCTTTAAGTAACTCGATCGCCAAGGAAACGCTTCCTCACAGTTCCCCTGCATTAACTGTGGATGCATTAGCTATTTTTGGCTCCATCCAACCTGCATTTCAATAGCTACAATTCCTACAATATTTCCTTGCACCATGAATGCAAGTTGATTTTTGTTTTTTAAATATACCCACAAGTCTGCTTTGTAGGATTCATGGTTTCTCCTCCCTCTCCTCAATAGCTCAGGTGTATTTTTACAAACATAGAATGCTGAATATAAGATCTGAAATATCATACATATATAAACAAAACCTCATGTTTATAGATGAGAAAATTGAGACCCAGGGAAGTTGAGTGACTTCCTCAAGGTGTCAGTTAAAGGAGTTGGAGGTACTGCACAGGAAAAAGTGGTGGCAAAATAAGAAATGGCAAAATCTGAGTTCAGCAGATACTTCGTGCTTTAGTCAGCTGTTTTATTGCTGCAACCAAAATACCTGACAAGAACAATGTAGAGGATGAAAAGTTTATTTTGGGGCTCATGGTTTCAGAGATCTCAGTTCATAAGTGGCTGACTCCATAGCTCTGGGCCCAAATTGATGCAAAACATCATGGCAGAAGGGCACAGCCAGGAAAAGCAGCTCAGGACATTGCTATGGGAAGCAGAGAGCTCTGTTCACAAGGGACAAAATATAAATGCCAATGTCACACCCCCAGTAGCTTACCTCATCCAGCCACACACTACATGTCTACAGTTTCCTCCCAGTTAATCCATATCAATAGATTAATCCAGTGATTAGGTCAAGGGTCTCATGACCTAGTCATTTCACCTCAGCACCAAGCATTTTGAAAAAGTGAACGGATGGATTGGCTAGCACAATACCAGAAAGCAGGTCCAGAGTAGCATCCAACATACTGCTACCATTGTCATGTTTCGATGGCCACCAACCAGCCCCTTGGTCCATGCAACTTCCACTCATCCAACTCTCTGTTCAGTTTTCCTCTTTGGAAGATTTTCCTTTTCCTGCCCTCCCTAGCCAAATCAGACTTCTGTGACATATGCCATTAAGGCACCTATACTTGTCCTTTATATAATTTTTCAAGATTTCCAAATTATATGTGAATCTGTGGGCTTATTGAATGAATGGCTCTAATATGCCATTCATTCAATAAGCGTGTTAACCAAGTATTTTAGCATATTGCCTAAGATGTAGTACCATGCAATAAATGTTTATGGAATGAATGAAAGGATGGTTGGGTGGATGGATGGATGGATGGATGCATGCATGGATATACAGACCATGGAAATAGTTGCCTTTTGATGAAGTAAAGAGTTGGCAGTTGGCATTTCTAGGCAAGGAAATTATTTGATTAACTATTGGTAGTTAGAGCTGAAACTGTAAAGATGATATATGATAATGTAATCTAATGATAAATCATTTTAGAAATGATCGAATAAATATATGGATATTTAGTTAGCTTAACTTCCATATTCTGCCAATGAGGAAGCAAGAAGTAAGACAGAGAAGATTAAGAACCCATCCAATGTCACAGAGCTTGAATAAGGTCATTTAGTGTTAGACCTAGGATTCAAACTCAGTCCAGTGTTCATTGTGTACCACATTGTCATTTAATGAATTCTGCATGAGCTCTAGTAAACCAATTTGAGGAAATTCAACGCAATGCTACTTATCAAATAATATAATGGAGTATGTTAGTTATGCTCATTTGTGTGCAATGATGAGGGATATTTCATGTTTTCCCAAGTAGAAATTTAATTCAAGGAAATTAGTGAAAATGGGAAAACTGGAGTCCTGAGGGAGTGTTTTGACCTCAGGGAAATTCAATCAAAACTTCATATTCAGTTTTTATAAGACAAACTACACAGTGTTCATTGGAAACCCAACTCAAACTAGTTAAACAGAAATCCATGCTACTAGAATACTTGTCTACTGTTATCCTAACTCCAGACATTGCTGGATCCAGGGAATCAACAGTTTTATTCTCTTTCTCTCTTTCCCTCTCTCTTTCGCTCAGTTCTGCATTCCTTTATATTGGTTTAATTCTCAGGCAGATTCTTTTTATACTTTGGTAAAGATTTTCATCCTTAAAACTCAACAGAGAGAAATTTTCTTTCTCAGTGATATGCAAAAGTACAAGGGCTGACTCCTCCTGGTTTGTCTTGGGTTGTGTCACAAGAGCCTCTGACCAGGAAAAGAAATACTCAGATTATCCAGGCCTGGATCACAGGCCCACACCTTAAAATGAATATATGTCAGTTCTACCAAATACACATGGACTTAGCATGGGGAATTATTGGTTCCCTGGAAGAATATTAGAGAAGCTATTTCCAAAAGAAGGAGGAAAGAGATCTAACAGAGAAAAAAAATGAAAGATGACCAACGCAGATGAGAACTGCAGGATAGTGAGACCTCATTGTGACTGGAACAGTTGGTTTCTAAAAGCTCACTCCAGATCTGAGGTAGCTCTTGTGACTGTTCCTTCTTTATCTTCTCAGCAGGAGACACCAGGGATTCTCCTCTGGGTTTCTCTGCTAATGCAGTGCAGCTGTCTCTTGCCTCTGCTGCTCCCTCTTATTTGGCTGATATTTCCACACTAACTACTGATCACACTGTCTCTGTGACTCACATTCTAATTCCTCAAGAAGGGAAATACCATGTGCCCAATTATTCCAAATAGTCTCTGCAGTGCCACTTAGTCTTCATCCCAGGTCACCTACCTGCAATCCAATCATCCAAGATGGTCATGTGGTACCAAAAGTACCACCTTCAGGAAAGGAAACAACTAGGGACACCTGTCTCAGGATATGTATAAGGAAAAATGAAAGGCTCAAAAACTAAAGTTCATTCACCCCAGTCCTGGAACAGCAAAAATTAAAATTAAAAAAGAATCATCTCATAGATGAAAAAGAGAATCAAGTACACATTGCCCCACTCCTCTACCCAGGCAAGTTCATTTCAAAGATAGATGACTGTTTTCTTTCTTTCCTTCATTTTATTCTTTGCCGTAAGTCCTTACATCTTGGTTTGTTATGAAGTTCCTCTCCAGTTCCAGTTCCTCTTCCTGTATTTCCTTTACACTTTTACATTTTCACTGATGTGTAAAGTTCTTGTTCCCACAAAATGGAAGTTGATGAAAATCTTAGAGCATGTCAAAGGACATTTGTCAATAAATTGCCCTAAAAATAGTTTGCATAGTGTAGCAGGACATAATGACTATCAATTCTATCTTTACAAGGCTCTAGGAACAGAACGTTCAATGGTATTTTGTTAGAAGTTTTGATCATGTTTATTGTTCAGATGTTGCTTAGTAGGTTTCTATTGCTCTCTGGTATAGGCACATTCTTTCCTGGTGTGTGTGTGTGTGTGTGTGTGTGTGTACACACATGCATCTGTGTATGCGCAAGTTTCTTTTTTGCAAGACTGAAATCAGGGTATTCTTTGTAACAATCCCTCATGCACTTGAATTAGGTAGGCCTCAGTTATAAAATTACTCCATTAAGATCCCTTTGCAAGTAACTTCAACTTTTAATCAGGGATCTGTTTTCTGTCCTATTAATCACTTTGGTGGCCCACTTTTTGGCTCATCGACAATTTATCCACATCTTTTCAGAGAAGCTAAAACCAAAATGGAACATCTTACTTTAACTAGGAATTGAGATTAGGTCATGGCAGCAAGAGCACCAAGATCTAGCCACCAGACCAACAGGGCTGTAGTCACATCACTCCAGTGAGAATTCATCTGAGATCAAACAGCTTGAGGGTTCACTTCCCACTTTTGTATCATTGGGAGGTAGGCATTCGTGCTACCTTGTAACTTTCTTTAATGTATCAAAAGCAAATAATTTGAACCACCAGCTCCATTATATCTAGTGGATTTGGCTCAAACAATTTTTTGTTGATGTATTAATGACCTGTAAATTTATTGCATTGTCAATATTGTAATTCAACTTCTGATTTACTCTTTTGATTCAATATTTCTCTAGTGTCACAATTGGCATGACCTAGTTTCCTGTCTTTCAAAGAAAACATTTTAGTATGCAACTTGATGTAATAATAAGCATAAACCATCAATTTATTCCCTAAATTATTGCAACTACTTTGAAGTATGTGAAGTAGAACTCAATCTTATGTTTCCCTTTGGATGATCAACTTGTTAGAACTGAACTCTAAGAGCCAACATGGCTATGAAAATAAACTTAATAGCAATCAGCACCCTGACTTTGAATCTTCTTTTTGAAGCTGTTGCTTGGTACATAATCAGTCCTTTCTAAGGCCAGTCCCTTAAAATCAACTGAATTGATGTACACACTGTGTTGTTTTCTGGCACAGAGAGAGCACCAGTTGACTGTGATCATTACTATCTACAATTATTTAGTTTTATATTTCTAGAGATATTGGGAGCTATGTGTCGTACTCTCTGCAATTACCAAGATTTTATTTCTATCAAGTTATTTCTTTCTCTGAGTGTATTAAAATATATTCTCCTATGTTATTCGGTTTTGTGTTGCTGATACAAATAAATTAAAGGAGAAGGGGTTTGTTTTATCACATGGTTTCAGATCATCATGTTGGAAGGACATGATAGATTAAAGCTGATCAGCTCACAGCAGCCAAGAAACAGAAATACAGACAGACAGCCACATATACATGTTCACATGGGAAGAGGAAGATAAAGAAGCTGGGTACAAGAAATGTCCTTTGAGGGCACACTCCCAATGGCCTATTTGACCCAAATATGTTCCACGGTCTATAGCTTCTACTACCTTCCTGTAGTCCATTCAGCCATCAATGAGTTCATGCACTGATGAGACCAGAGCCCTCATATTCCAGTAGCCTCCCAAGTGAACCAAGCCTTCAACACATGAGACTTTGGTGGACATTCCAGAACCAAACCATAACTCCCAAGTTCACCTGTGTAAGAATATGATAGATGCTATCTCTACCTTAAGGAAGAATCTATCAGTTAGAAAACTTGTGACCAATACTTGAGAATTGTGACCAAGGTTTTCTCTAAATCCTTGGCTAATCATTGCTTGTAACAATCTTACAAGGAATAGGTCTGCCTTCAACTGTATAGGTTAGAGATATTTCCAGCTGTCTCAAGACACAGATTGACCTACTAATAGCCTTCAGGGGTGACTTTTCTAGAACAGTATTATCCAATAGAAATATGATGTGAACCACAATGAAAGCTGCTTTGTAATTTTGAATTTCCAAGTATACACAGAAAAAAAGTAAAAAGAAACAGATGAAGTGTATTTTATTAATGTAGTTTAATTCAACATGTCTATAATATTATTTCAACATATTATTAATATGAAATATTAATGAGACATTTTAAATTATTATGCTCATATCAAGTTTCCAAAATCTGTTGTATATTTTTCAACTGAAGCAAATCTAAATTTGGAAAAATCATGTTACCAATGATGATTAGTTATATGTGGGTGCTGGCTACCATGTTGGAAAGTGCATTTGAGAAGATATCAAAGTAGTAAAGATTATCCATTAACAATAGATTCCACTGACTGATCTGATTCAGAGGAACTTTGGCATATTAATCATACATTCTTATCCATCTTGGTTGCTAAGTTTGGGAGTTTATTCATTTTCTCTCTCTGTTTCAAATACTGTGATGGACATTGGGCTTAGGGACATCTTATCATAATAATTTTTTCTGTATTTTATCTTTCACCCTAACAAAGACACTTTGTTTTTATGATTTCTAAAAGGTATAACTGAAGAATAATATGAGATCAATATTTTTAAAAGGTTGCAATCTCTGTTTCATCTTGTCTTTCCCTAAACCACCTCTACTTTGAAGTGCATGATCATTTTAGTTTTGCAGTATCATATCATACCAATATTTCAAAGCAGACTTCTTCCCTAACTACTTTCCCACTAGCCTTAATATTTTCCCTTTCATTTCAGATGACTTTTTAAACTTTTTCTTTTAAGTTATACATGTCAGTAGAGTATATTTTGACATATTTATGCAAACATGGAGTATATCTTATTCTAATTAGATCCCAGTCTTGTGGTTGTCCATATGTGGAGATAACCTGACATAACTTTTCCTATGTAGTTACATGAATAGCTCAGGTGCCTTTTTATTTGTTCCTCCTTCATTTGTTCCTATGTTCTGTGCTGAAATTTATTTTGGACTGCTCCATTATTTCCAACTCTGAATCAACATGTACTCTAGGTAGTATCTTTCTGTAGCTCTGAATGAGACCCCTCCCTGGTGTATGTCTTCAGAAAGGATGGCAGCTTTGAAATGTCAGGAAATATACTGGAAATGAGAAGAAATGAAGCTGCAAGGTGGGCAATAGGAGTAAGAAAATAGAAACATTCAATGATCAGGCAAATATGCCTGTCAAAATGAAACTTAAGTGGAGGGAATTTTCAGGAAGGGAAAATGCCCCCCTCTATATTCATGGCCTCAGGGGGGCCATGAATTCATTGTCAAGGGACTCATGCAACCAACCAAGCCTCACATAATTGAGTAACATGACAATCAGCCATGGTACTGAAACAGAGATGATTTTTATAAATAGGGTTGATAGCAGGATTTTCCAGCTTCTGATTGCTGTCTGGCTATGATTCCACCCTTAGAAAAATTGTCCTTAGAGTGCCAAATTCAGAAGATGATTTTGCCTAAGTTGTTACTGCCATATTTTCTGAATCCCTTAAAATAGAATTGAATCATAATTTTGAAAAAGGACCCAACATGCAAAAATGGATGGGCATATAGGATGAGGCCAGGTTTGTGAGATGTGTTTGCCCCATGAATACTAAAATCTCTCCTAAATCCAAAAATTTTACTGAAGCACAACTTTTGACATTGCACTAAGTAAGAGTAGGCTCCTTTCCATCATATTTGCTTTGGGAACATGAGAATCTTAGATGCTTGTTAACTTTTTCAGGGTGATGTTCCCACACGGAAAACCTTGCCCTCCCTCTCACCCTCTATCCCTCTCTCTTTCTCTCCCCAACCCCCACACACTATAGCATTTGAGAAGGAAGTTTCTACCCAGAATTTGTTAATGACTTGTGATAATGACCTGAAAGTATCAGCACTTTTTCCAGCTCATTTAGACTGCCATCCAGGAAGAGGTGATAGCACCAGCAGCACCACCCCTTCATGCCTTGCCTTGGACCCTGTGCTTTATTGTGTATTCTGTTGACCTTTGCAGACCTTATGTACGCAAATTGAATGCAGGTCTGGTTTCAAATTCAAATCATCCTTTACAAAGATTCTGGAAGGCATCCCAACTTATAATAAATACCACCCACCCCCTTCAAGGTCCCTGGAATTGAATGATGTTGTTTCCTTCTTCACTTTGCAGGGGAGAAAAACAGTTCATAGGTACAGAGCAGAGCCATGATTTGAGCCTGGATTTTTCAATTCTAAGCCAGAACTCCTTCTGTTTGAGTATCCCATTGTGAAGATTTGCACTTGACTGGAAAAAGAGGGGCAACTCCTTAGGAGCATGTGTTGGGTAGCCCTCTTCAATGTTGGAAGCAGTTTTATCCACATTTTTTCTTTTTCTGCTCCTTCCTTCATTTCCACTCTTTACATGTGTGCATTTTCCACTTCCCAGAGACCATTCACTTTCCTTTCTTTCCCATACTCTTCTCTACTTTAAATAGACCTTGTTGTGTCAGGGGTTCTTTAAATTGCTTGACACTGGGTTAGGCAGCCAGCGATTTAAAAAAACAAAGTGAATGGAACACACTTCCACTGTCAAAGGCAGGAGTAGAGACAGATATGTATCAAAAAACATAATGCAAGTCAAGTGCAAGAAATACTATGATGTATGTGTTTTGCTCCCTGGGCTCAAGGATAGAACTTGGCAGATGTCACTTCCATCTCCATCTCTTCCAAGTCCATCTCCTTTCCTCATCTGCTATTTTGCTACTGAGAAGTTTAGCAAAACAAAACAGTGGGTAGAAAACAAAACAAGAAAACAAGCAAATGAAAAAATTTCCAAAAGCATGCCCTTGGATAAAACCAACCTAAGCAAAACCATCAAGATATGCACATTGCTCTTCAGGGATGCAGAATTTACTTTGGATCCAACGACACTAACTAACTCTGGGGACATAGGAGATGTGTTGAGCCCCATTTCTGCAGATTCAGGGGGGCAGATACCCAGGACCAAGTTCTTACTGATAGCATTTAGACATGAGCAGTGGGTCCATAGTTTAAGAAAATATTTAGTACAGAAAAAAATCAGTTAATCAGCAGCCCTACCTCAGTGGTTCTCCAAGGTCTGACAAGACAGCTACTTCAGGACCCTGGCCTGATCTCATTGCAGGTATCATCTACTTTCTTGTGTCATTGGCAACTGTTCATTTTGTTATTAAATGAAGAAATGTCTTGTTTCCATGGCAATGGCCCCATCAAAGCTTTATGGCTTCTCTGAGCACTTGAAGGTTCAAATCTTCTCACTTTCCCAAGCAGAGCCAGTAATGCTTGTGGAGATAGAAACCACATGCTTAAGAGAGGATAGTGAATGGTAGTTCCAGAATTTGGCTGGGAAGCCACTGCTCCTGGCTGAATGGAATCAATAGCTATGATTTTGTCTCCTAGGGTCAGGTGACCACTGGAGCAAGAACTTCAGGTTCTGCTAAATAAAGCAGTTAAGGAAAATTCTAGATACTATGTAGCTCCCAGCCCACTATGCTTTGAGATCTTGCACTGTCTCTACCATCCTAATGTTTTCTTGGTGATGACACAAGGAAGGCCCTGAAAACCCTGATATCCCATGTGGAAAGTGGCCCTAGGCATGATAATTTGCATATTGAAAATCTACCCTGTGATGACATGGTGATGAGTTGCCCAGCATCCTCACCCTGGAAATAAGGGACTTGCTTCCCAGTTGCTGGGAAAACTCCAACAAACAGTCCGCAGCAGTCTGACCTATTAGGGGGCTCAGCAATTCCATTCAATGTGACATCCCTCTCTGGAGATGGCCCCCATACAATGATTGGTTAATAAAGAGCTATAAAGACTAGTCCCCCTTGGCCCAACTTAGAATAGCTCTGTAAGTCTGTCCTATAGAACAGATGAGGCTTCTGTTGAGATTGCATCACAGTTCAGCTTCATCCTCTGTCCAATCTTTTGGGCAGATATTGGTCCAAAGAGCATGTTTTTAAAAATGTCTCACATCCTTATCTTCATGTCAGATCTCTCCCCAGGGAATTTAGCCTATGGCATAGGTGATTTATATGAGAATATCCCCAGAGGAAGAGCCAAGTTAAGACAGCCACCTGGAAAATAACCACCAGGACCTGGTGGTATTCTTGGCCATGCTATTGAGTTTTACACTCCATAAAAACCTTATGAATGGCAGTGCTTTCATTCTGTCCAATACCTAAGTTAAGTGAATATGGATGTTCACATTTGCCATCTAACCTTGATAATGACTAGACATTATCAATCCCCCTGCAGAAGGATTCACATGGTCACATGCCACTTTGACCAGGGGTCATTCTAAGACTTCCCTCCTCCTTGTCCCTCAGTTGGAAGCAACCACTCTAAACTCTATTGATCTCAGAATTTTGTTTTCATGCCCTTATCAATCATTCACCAATGTCTACTGAATAAAACCTCTCTGTGTGCCTTGCATTGTGCCCAGTTCTGGCAATGCAGAGATGGAGAAGGCACAGAGATAGATCTCTCACACAGTTTTAGTGGCCCGATGTTCAAAATTAGTTTTATTAAGCTAAAAGTAAAATGTCAGTAGTGCTGATTCCTCCTTAAAGTTCTAGAGTAGAATTCATTTCCTTGTGTACCCTAGATTTTTTATGCCATCCACATTCCTTGGCTTATAAACCCTTCTTCCATCAAAAGCCAGATGCATAACATCCTCTCTTCCCTCTAACCTCTATTTCTATCCTTTATGCCTTCTCTGTCTTTACTCTTATAAAGACCCTTGTTTGACACTGGACTTACCCAGCTGATCCAGCTTAATTGCCTCAAATCAGATCCTTAATCAGATCTGCAGAGCTCCTTTTACCCTGGAAGGTAGCATCTTCACAGGTTCTGGGGGTTAGGATATAGACAATGTTGGGGTGGGTCATTATTCAACCTCCAACACCAGTGACGACACCCAAGATGGTATTCCACACAGAGGAATAAGCATGTCCAATCACAGTTGTGATTTGGGTGGCTACAGATATTTCATAAAGCAGAACTATGTGTTTCAGAGAATAGTCAAGGGATCATGGTACACAGAGATGCAGGGGAGATGGCTCATTCAGGACATTGGTTTTGAGTTTGGTTTATAGTTATTTATATAAGTATCTTATCTTTCTATTTGTCCTTACGTACAAATGGCCGGGATCAGGATCAATGTCTTCTTGATGCCACTATAACTCTGGCTTAGTGATGGCACATGACAAGACTCAGCACATTTGTATGACATCAACAAACACCAGCTATGTTAGGACACGGTGGTGTTAGGGTGGCTTGAGCAGAGATCCAAAGACACCTGAGCCAGGTTGGCATGCTTCTGAGTTTCTTCATTTTGGCAGTGTGACCACTCTTACACATCACTGGGCAGAGACAGTTCTTGAAATGGTGATGTGTGTGGGCACAGGCTGGAAAGGGTTTTGAAGTGTCACATAAAGACCAAACAACGATCCTTGCTGAAGTTGAAAGATAGGTCCATGAAGGCTCATTGTACCTTTCCTCCTACTGAATATTTTCATAATATAAAGTATTTTAAAGATTATCTTAGTAGAAGTGAAGTGCAAACAGAATTTTAAAAAGCCCAACAGGCATCAGGAGGGGAGAGAAGCCCAGGAACCACCAGGCTCAGAATAGGGTTAAAAAGCCTGAAGACTGTGAAGTGACTCCCATCTGTAACACTTAATCAAGGAACTTCTATGAAAGTGCTTTGTAAATTGCAAAGCTCTACATACTCATAAAGGACTATTCTTTAGTTATTAATGTAAACATTATTTCTTCAGGAATTAGGCTGGTTTCTAATCTTTTGTGCAATAAAGGAGATAAATGTTCTTCTGGAATTCTTAGGACCCACTGATTTAAGTCCTTCTTAAAGCAAGCTTCCCTTTGATATCTGTGGTTTAATAGGTGTTTTTGTCCTGTCTCTACCTCTCCTCTTCAGACTCTGAAGGACGCCAGTGACAATGCTCGCAAGGACTTCCACCGCGAGGCTGAGCTGCTGACCAACCTCCAACATGAGCACATTGTTAAGTTCTATGGCGTCTGTGTGGAGGGTGACCCACTCATCATGGTCTTTGAGTACATGAAGCACGGGGACCTCAACAAGTTTCTTAGGTACAGTAAAGGGTGGAGGGGAAGGTGGGCTTGAAGAGGGAATAGGACTTCCGAGCTCAGTCAATTTGAAGTGGAAGATATGGAGTTCCTGGGATGAGTGAGGGAAATTTTCTTTGAAACATTCTTTTCTGATATCCTGAAGGAACAGAAAAAAGGCAAGCATATTATTATTATTATTATTATTATTATTATTTTCTTCAATCAATTAACTCTACATAATGTTGCTAATGATTCAACTTGATTTATCCTGCTTATATTGGGCATATGTAATATTAAGTGATATGTGACATGTGCCCTGGAGAAAGGTCTTAGTTGGCATATAGAAGTTGCTAGGTACATAAGAGAAAAACATTATTCAAGGCCAAGGAACAGTAAGAACTAAGGTCCCAAGGTGTCACCATGAAAGGTGTGATCAGGTGAAAACAAAAAGTATGGGATTACCAGACTGCGGAATGAACCTGGGGAGATAAAGTAGAAAAATGGCCAGAGGGTGTTCTTTGGACTTTATCCTGAGGACATGAAGAACAACCAGGTCAGTAATTCAGAGGATCTACAGTGGAAGAAACAGAACCCAAAGAGCAAAATATTTAAAAGGAAAGAGGTAGAATGACATTTGGTTAAACCACTGAAGCTTTGGGATCATGGTTATTGCAAAGACTCCGAGGTCATGAAAACATGGAGAGGTTCAACTTGAGGGCCTTTGTGGTAAGCAGGGTCTCCAAAAGAAACCAAGGCATGGAAGGGAAAAGTGAATGCAAAAGGGAGTCGTTGGGTTATTAAACAGGATTAGTATCATTTGAATTTCTAGCATTAGCCTGGGGTTCAGTGTTGGCTTCTCAAGAAGTTCCTTTCCTCCAGCAATGGGAGGAGGAGATGCAAGTTAGAGCAAGAGAAATAGCTCAGAGTGAGTAGAACCTGATGCAAGGAAGGGTAAATTTGTTTGGAAAAGTGAGACTAACTCACAAAGTATGAGGGATTCTAAGAGAGATCTCTGAGGAAACAGAGTGGCAAGAAAACATGAGCAGGATTTTTGGCCTCCAAATAGAGCTGAGGTTGAACCTGAGCTTTTGCATTTATTAACTGAGTGACCTCATGGCTGTTCTGATGAGAATATTGAACTGACCAGGAAGCCATGAGAATGGCACTAGAATAAGCATAGAATTTTTTTAGCCCAGGAGCAAAAAGAACAATGTTCTATACTCTGACAGTTGTGTGATTCTGCTAGTAGCAATTTCTACTGGTAATCCAGCTGTCTCAGTAAGAGAAATTACAAGAGAGCTGAGTTTGATAAGATGGAGGACAGAGGTGGCTACTTCGGTGGGACCCATTGAGAGCACTCTCATTTTTTTATCTGCCTTGAAAAAGAAGAAATGTGTGATATCTGATACTCACTGGTGAAGGCAGCCAAGTAATGTCTTTCTTTGAATCAATCAGGGGCACAAATAGAGGTGCCACATGTAAGATCATGAACCTGAAGATTCCGGGCTCCTGATAGTCATGGGAGACTTGTGTTCTCCTTCCTCTTCTACATCAGCTCTTATTGCCCCAAAAGTGGGTCTTTGGTCTACTTTGCTCGGTGACCTCTGTTCTTGGGGGTTCTAAGTTAGATCTCTAAGTCTCTGCAGGCTCTAACACGCTATTTGGCTGGCTTTCTGTGAAAGAGTAGCCAGAGTGCTGCCTGTGATATCTTGGTAGACAGTATAACTTAGGAGAAACAGGAAAGATGTTAGAGGCAATCTGACCACCTGCCCTTGTTGGCCTGTTTCCTTACTTGTGAAATGGGTATAACATGCATCACAAGGGCAAGTATGGGAACTGCTGTGAAGGAAGGTAATCAAAACCAGTTGTTCCCACAACCCTGCATCTCTGCCACATTTTCCTCTTTATTTTGGCTCAGGGGTCCTAGGGAGTGACATCTTTTGTGTGATGGCAGTCCTATATCTCTCTGCCCTCCTCCCATTTCCCTGGATACTGCAGAGGGCTTCGCAGAGAAATCAGCCCCAGTTAGCTTCACACACCCGCTGGAAGATTCAGACATGGTGTAGTTTAAGTAATCAGTCAATCACTGTGAGAACAGTAGAAGGGGGAGTGTGTACTGCTGTTTTTAGAAATGTCATCACATGGTTGGTGCCGTCTGGATCATTTTTATCATCTCTAGCCTCATGGCTATACATACAATTTAGTTCTCCTTGGCTGGGATGGATCCCTATTCTCTGCTTTTCCTCTGATTGTGTGGGTGCAGGAATACTGGATAAGATTAGGAGCACATAGCCAATTCTAGGTATTCAGAAACAATCCTAATGCATTATCCTATGTCAACAAGATTTTTATTACAGATGATAAGGATGGGATGATGGCTGCTTTTGCATTTTGTTTCATCAGATTAAATGAAAATAGGAAAAGAAGCTGAATTTGGTTGGGGTCTAGCTATTTGTCCCTAGGAGAAAGGTTTTCACCATGCCTCGGGCTACTTCCTTAATTCAGAATGGTGCTTTTCCAAAACTATAGTGTAACAGATCCAAATGTGCTCACCTGGATGCAATTAAATGCCTCTACTGAGAGAGAGAGAGAGAGAGAGAGAGAGAGAGAGAGAGAGAGAGAGAATGAATCTCCAGTTTGATTCTTTCACTGTGTAGCTCTTTCAACCACACCCTGGTCTCCTTCCTGCCTTCCAAAGAGGAAGGCACTTGGTTTTCCCTTGGCATGGGTTTCCTGCATAGGGTGTGGAGGAATTAGAAACCCTACCCTGTTTAATTTCAGAATCTGCTAAGCTCTGGAAACAAGAGATCTGCCATGCCAAGAATTAAGTTCTCAGGTGCAATAATGCATTTCTAGTACAGGCAGTCCTTTTTCTGGGAGGAAACCTGGCATATATATATATATGGCCCCTGGCATTGCCTGATAAAGACAGCTACCTTCTCTGATTTCTCCACCCCTTTTATTTATCCAAAAGCATTTATTGAGCCAGTCCTATCTTAGGTTGGGTGGAAAAAGAGGAGGGAATCACAGGTCCTGATTTCAAGAATCTTTCGATATTTCCACTTAGAATCTCTTCAAAGTTCACCTGTACTGAGAGGAATGATAGATAAATATTTTCCAAGCAGTAGCAGTTAATATTTATTAAGCCTTTCCAAACATGTTTTAACTTGCATAAACCTAATAAACTATTGGTATTATCATTCCCATATTACAGTCGAAGAAACTGAGTCACACGGTTAGCAGGTAATAGAATTGGAACTCAAACCCATGACCCCTGACTGCAAAGCCCCTAGTCTTAACCACTATGGAACTCTTCCTGCTGAAGTGGCTGTTAAAAAATTCAGAAGGAAACAGTTAACAGGTACAGGGATGCAGTTGCATGGGAGGAATGATTGTTAATGTTTCATAGCCAATAGGGTAAAAATAGTTGAAAACAGTTAATTGTATATTTCCAAATACCTAGGGGAGAAGATTTTGAATCTTACCCAACCCAAAGAAATGATGTTTAAGAGATGTATATGCTAGTTGTCTGATCTAATGATTGGATCATTGTATACACATTGTATACATTCACTGAAATATCCTGTATCTCATAAATGTTTGATTAGTATGTGAATTAAATTTTTAGAACTGTTTTAAACTTAAAAAATAAAAAATTACTTTAAATTTAAAAAAAGTCAGAAGTAAAATAATATGATATGGAATTCCAGAACCAGTGCAGGGTGATGAATTTTTAGCTCTACCCCACGCTGGGAACGAAAAGATGAGGAAGGCTGAGCAGCCTCCTGGTCAGGCCCCAAGAACCTGCTACTTGGCCCCCAGGCCAGGATTCTGACAGTGCAGTTTCACCTCTTGAGGACCATTCTCCTGGAAGAGGTAAAATACATTTCTATTTCCAAGAAGTGTAGGAGAACCTGGGGAGCAACAGCAGCATTTGCTGTGCTTACTTTATTTATGTTTCTCTTCAGAATTGTTCAGAAGTTTTGCCTGCCCTTTTTTTTACAGCAGGACTTTCTGTTTGAAGAAAGCATCCAGAGGCTTCTGCCAATAAAAAGAACTTTGTTCACTCACCTAGAAACAAGCAGGAGAAATGACTTTCGCAATGCAGGGGCCTCCCCCAACTCACGTGCATGTGCTAGTGTGAAGTGCATCAGGCTTTAGAGGGTCAGCAGCTTTCTGGGGTCTTCAGCATGGAAGGCTGGAGGACCAGATCTTGCACACAGATGGTTTCTGTACTGGCTTCGTGAAGACCCTTCCTTTGTCCAGGGGTCTTTGCTTCTGACAGATACTAAGAGGAGTTCACTCTTCTGGGGCTGAAATAAGGATGTGGCCAATCCACAGATTATTTTGATCTTTGAATTAAATCTACCAAGCTTGCATCCTGGTCCAGATTCTTGGAAGGTTTACTTTGGATCCAACTTTAGTTTATGTGCATCCCCACATCTTTCTCCTGGTGTTGAGTTCTCAGGAGAATTAAGAAAGAGATGTGAAAATAGTCTCACTTTCCCCTATTCCCTAAAGGGTTAGACTCGATTAACCATTAATGAGGTGGAAAGGGCCAGCCCTTTGGTTTCCTTAAGAGGAAAAACATGTTCTTTCATATCACCTCTCAATATTGTTTCTTAGAGAGATTTTTTTTCAAAGCCTTCTTTCCCTCTGGCTTTGCTAGGAAAGGTCATGAAGCATTATACAAGCAGTCTTCATACTTCCTCACATCAGTAGTCTTAGAAAGGTGAGGTTAGTATCAACATTGTATGGAATGAGGAAATATTATGTAACACACTTAAAGTCACAGAGCAAATGTGTTAGGACTGGTTTCAGATTCAGTTCTGATATTCAGTTTGGCCTCTGTCATACAAAACCTCTTATCTCCAGGGCAGGATTTAGAGCTAAGGAAAGCCCCAAGCATTCCCTCAGTGTTCCTCAGTGTGACAAGAAGCAGTTGGGGGTTCTGGTTTGAGAAGAGATGAAATGTGTTCATCTTGCCTTGTTCAAATTCAGGAAGCTCCTCCCTCAGGAATGGTGAAATCCAAGAATTTAGAGATAGAAGGGACCAAAGAGATAACCCAGAATAATATTCCTTTGTATTTTTAATTAACAAGGAAATTACAGATTAGAGAAGTTAAAAGACTTCTTAAGATCATGGTGCTAGATACCATCAGGACTGGGAGACTCCCAACCCCTTGTTTAGTGCTTGTTTCCTGAGAATGCAAGAATGAAAGATCTAGTGACAGCACACTTTGAAGGGGAAAATCATTGTGTAGCCATTATGGAAGGCCAGGGATATGCCTGTGGCTAGAGCAGCTCATGGGTAAGAAGCAGGGCAAAATGTGAGGCTGCTTTTTCGTGGATGATTCTGCCTTTCTCACTTAAAAATACTAATATAGTTCTGGAAGCCTGAAGATGACATCATCCACTTTTAAATTTATTTAAAATTCTGTATTTATCTGAAATATTTAAAAATGTCTTGAAGGAGAATGTCCCCTCCTTTATTTTCCTCTGCAAGGGAGAAGCCCTTGGACCATGCCACAGCCAGACCCAGCCGTAAATCGGGCCTTTCTTTCTTAACCTGTAGTGCCCCTTCAGGCCATCAGGGGCAGTGATGTCTATCTTGGTGGCTTAGTGCTGGTTTCAGGTCTGAGACTGCCATTGCTAATGGCAGCATCCTAAGATTTACTCTCTTCTTCATGAGGCACATGCCAATGTTAAGATGCCCTAAGTCATTATATACCTGGGAAGGATATATAAGATAAAAGTAAAAGAAGGTTAAAAATACCATAATTCCACCCCACCTCCACAGTATAAAGAATTAAACTTTCCCCAGCGAGAGAAAAAAAAAAAAAAAAACGTGATTCAGAAGAGTTATCTTATGTGTTGATCAGTACATGTGTTTGGCCAGAAGTCAGGAGGAGTGTGGGCAAAAGGAAATGGTAATTTTCCCTGGAAATGAATGACCATGTCAAGTACCCTGGGACTCTACTCAACTGCGCATGAGGAAGTTGAGGGAAGCTTGTGAGTCATACAGCAGGTGGACTGAAGGAGACCACCAACTGTGCAGCTCTGGTGCTGATGGAAAAACTCTAGAGGAATCAGCTTGGGTGAGGCTGCAGTAGCATGGCTCGGTGCAGAGGGATGGGAATTCCACTCGTGTGTTGCCCACTAGGTCTAAGAGAACCAGTCTTTCCCCAGCATTGTGTGTTGCTTTGGTTACTTTTTGCTTCTCTGAGTCAGAAGCTCTACCTAATGCCCCTAAAATGTAAACCTGTTATGTGTATTGTAGTGTGGGAGGGAACCCACGTGGCCCTGGGAATTCCACATTCTTGGGGAAATGAAGCATCCTGGGTGGGAAGGGAAGCATCTTAGTCTCTTCTTTGTGCTATTTCAGGCAGCCTCTTTTAGCAGGGGTAGCTGAGGCGGGGCAAAGAGCTGTGGCTCCACCTTGCCTTCCTTGTACTTCCCCAGGGCACATGGACCTGATGCAGTGCTGATGGCAGAAGGCAACCCGCCCACAGAGCTGACGCAGTCACAGATGCTGCACATTGCCCAGCAGATCGCTGCAGGCATGGTCTACCTGGCGTCCCAGCACTTCGTGCACCGAGACCTGGCTACCAGGAATTGCCTGGTCGGGGAGAACCTGCTGGTGAAAATCGGGGATTTTGGGATGTCCCGGGACGTGTACAGCACTGACTACTACAGGGTGAGTGGCTATGCAGACACTTCTTTTGCAGAGGATCCCCTATAGTATTGGTTGCTTGGGCTGACATAAGAAAAAGTCACAGACTAGGGGACTTTGACAACTGGTTTGTTTCACAGTTCTGGAGGCCCACGATCAAGATGATAGCAGGTCTGATTTCTGCCGAGGCCTCTTTCCTGCACTTCCAGCTGGATACCTTCTTGCTGTGTCCTCATGGTGAATTTTTTTGTTTTGTTTTAACGTTCACAGGCCTTCAGTGTCTCCCCTTATATCTAAATCTCCTGTTCTTTTAACAGCACCTGTCACATCTGATTAAGGCTCTCCCTAATAGTTTCATTTTCACCTAATCACCTCTTTAAAGTCTTACTTCCAAATACAGTGACATTTTGGAGTGTTGGTGGTAAGGTCTTCAACATATGAATTCTGGAGCAACACAATTTAGCCCTTAATATCCTTCCAATTCTCTTCATGGCTTTCCAGAGCAGTGTGTGACATCTCCAAGAGAAGAGTTTTCAACTTGAGAATTTCCAGAGGAACCTGAGGACTTGGGGGAATTCCTGGATCATGAGGTTAATGAATTTGGGGGGTTTAGGTTTGAGTCTGAGAAATTATGCCTGGAGCCTTGGTTCTAGGTTTGAACTAAGAAAAACTGGTTCACATCAACTATCACTGGGGAGTGGAGTTATAGACAGTAATTCGAATCTGCTAGTTAATGAGACTGGCCCCTTGGGTGTTATATTACTTAACTGAGATGATAGAACTTGGGTATGAGTGAAAGGGAGTATTTCTGGAACCCTCAAAGTCATGATTATTAGAGTAAAGGTTTGGGGTCAGTGTTCTACTACCTCAACACCCCATTTGTTTTCCCATTTATGTTGCTTGACTTTCAAGAGGATAGGAAGGAAATCAGAAGGCAAGGAATACTGTGCTGGATATATGTAACCTAAGAGAGAATAAGGCACAGAACTTGACTTTCATAATAGGTTGGGGCTGATAAAATCATGCCTTGATCTTCCCATGGTTGTTTATTTTTTAGAAGACACCTTCTCAGTTTATTTTCTATAATCCTACCTGCATGCAGCCTTAACGACCTCCAATACCTCTGCATTTTAGCAGAACCAATGTTGCTACAATTAGTCTAAGAAAATTAACACATTGCCTTGCCACATGTTCTTTGGTATTCTTTTGTTTTTGGTGTTTCTTTCTTTGCCACCTTAATAAGCATTGCTCACATTGTGTGTGGCAAGAAGGAATAGTGATTACATTGAAAATGATTCTCTTGGGTGTATTTTCAGAAAAAATGGGCACAGTCTTCACCAAAGTTCAGAACAGAGCTTGGAGGCACCTGTCTTGAGTCTAGAAATGACTAGCTCATTCCAGATATCTAAAACATGGAAGATATTTTGCCTACCAATAGATTCATCTGCCCTACTAGTTAATTATTTTCTTGGTGAGAGATGGGTGTGGGGTGTTTCTTAGTCTCACAAGACAAAGAAACACATGGGTGTAAGGCTGAGGAAAAGCTTTGCTGACCTTTATGAGTATCTAAGGCAGAAACAACAGCTTTCTCTTTAGCAGTAAGTTAATAACGGTTTCAAAGTGCCTGGAACAAAGTAATTGCTCAGTAAAGTTTCTACCTGATTATTACCAAATCAATAAAGATGCACCTTATCTCCAAAGCCAAAACTGAACTAAGTGGAATTTATAGAAAAATAGCTCAGAAAACACATACAACAAATCTCAACAAGAAAAAGATAAATCATACAATTCAAAAATAGGCAATTAATTTGAATATGTTTCTCTAAAAAGATATCCAAATGGCCAATTAGCACACATAAAAATGCTCAACATCATTAGTCATTAAGGAAATGCAAAGAAAAACTATAATGAGCTATCACTTTACACCCACTGGAATCATTTGGTGAAAAGACAGACAGTAATAAGTGTTGGTAAGAATGTGGAGAAATTGAAACTCTCACATGTTGCTAGTAGGAATGTAAAATAGTTCAGCTGCTTTAGAAAACAGTTTGATAGTTTCCTCAAAATGTTCAGGATGGACTCACCATGGAATTAAGCATTATTCTTCTCCTAGGTACGTACCCAAGAGAACTGAAATTATATGTTTATACCAAAGCTCTTCTAAAGAGTGGAAACAACTTAAGCATCCATCAATAGATTAATGGATAGACCTAATGTGGCAATCCATACAATGGAATATCATTCATCAATACAAAGGAATGAATTGCTGATTCATGCTGCATTATGAATAAACCTTAACAACATTATGCTAGGTGAAAGAAGCCAGTTACAAAAGGACATTTATTGTGTGATTCCATTTATGTGAAATATCCACAATAGGAAAATCCATGGGAACAGGAAATTGATTCATATTCCAGGGGCTAAAGGAAAGAGAGATTGAGGAGTGACTGCTACTGGTTGCAGGGTTTCTTTTTGGAATGATAAAAATGTTCTAGAATTATGTAGTAGTGACAGTTGCACAGCCTTGTGAGTATGCTAAAAAAAACACTGCATTGTGCACTTTAAAGGGGTATGGTATGTGAATCTTATCTCAAATATAAAGAAAACAATCCTGAAAAGAAAAATGCTAGTGAAAGAATGGTCATCGTTATGAATATAAGGAGATAATTTTGAACATTTGCAAATTATAAGAACATTGGTATTTGTTATCTACCATATTTTCTTATCATTTATTAAAAAGAAAATCTTCCATATATGTGACAAGATCCTGAAGTGCCTCCTGCTGAGCTGATAGGAGAAAATAATGATTCCCTGCTCCTTTGTTTATTAAACATTCCAGTTATTAAGAAATGTGCTTCAGATGGCACGTTAATTTCATCCTCCCTGCCCCACAGTCAGAACAAGGGAAATGAAGCAGGCTTCCACTGGCCTGTTTCAGGTGGGGATGGTCAGGAGAGGGAAGGAAGTAGAGGATGGATAGGAGATCTGATAATTGCATAGAGCCCAGGAAAACAAAGAAATTATGAATTTTATTTTGACTTCTCTAAAATTTTGAAATGATGGTCCACCCTTTGGTTTTATGGAAGTATGTATAGTAATATTTTTGCTTATTGAATAAGCATCATCAGTGGGGCCCATTCTGCTGAGTTTGTTGAATGGACAAAGCAGAAGGCACTGCTTGGTTTTTCCGAACTTCAGTGTGTCTGCGGTGGCTCTGTCCCAGAGCACCCTTGCTTCACATGAGTTATCCCCCTGTTGGATTATTTATATGCCTAATAGCAAATCCATCCCCATCATGGGGTCTCTTCATCTTCTCTGTTACCATAGCTAGGGTCATGTGCTTGTCCTTAAGGTTCAGGTATCTCATTGGCCAATCCCTTAAGTATGGTTTTTTTTTCATCCTTTTCTTCTTATCCTGTCCCACAGCCTATACCAAACTCCAAGGTGAGTAACTGTAGCTGATGTGGGCTGTCACCACAGTGCCAAAAATTCTTTCTGCCACAGTAACGAGGGAAGCTTTTGTGTTGATCTCAGATCTCCATTCAGAAGGATCAAGAATGGAGCCAACTAGGTTGAGAAGTAACATGTTCCTTAGCTTTACAGAGAACTGATCCCATTAGAAGCTTGGGATTTCTGCTCACAGTGGCCTGTGAGCAGCCATGTGGGTAGCCAAGACACTGAGCAATTCATTAGGGAGGGGTTGGTGGCAGCTGTTCCTCCATCACGAGGGAGCTGGCAGCACCAGGAAATGGAGGCCACAAGGCTTCCACCCAGTTGCAGCTGAGCTAATTATACCCTACCAATGCTGGGAGAAATCGGAACACTGCATTTGCATTGAAACCAGCCCGACATGGCGGGTCCGAAATTACTCTAGCATTTATATTCTCTGAATTGTTTTAATTAGCAGCTCTGCAGTACCAGTCTTCTATTTTGTTTTTTATTTCTTCCTTCCACTGGTACAACCTGACATTTAGGAACCATCAGAACCAGATTTTTATCACATTATGTCTGTTGGAGACCTTGAATCTCATTCTACTTGGTCATTTCTGTGTCACCATGGATTCGTTGAAAGTGTTTAATGTGCCCTTTGGTAGTTTTCACTGTTTGGGCCTAACTTGTGCTTAAAATGGATGTGATCTGCTGTTGAGTGGACAGCCCCAAGTATCTGAAACACTAGCTTTTAAGTCTTGCTCTCCCTTGGGCTTTAGCATCATGTTGAAATGATAAGAAATCCTACCCTTTAATTCATCTTCCATTTAAGAAGAAAAGAAAACCAAACAGAACAAGTACGTTGATTAATGATAGACATTTAAAGAAGCAAACGAATATAACTTGGATAAGAAAGACCCTGGGCAAAAATCTGAAAGTATTAAAATGATGTTGAACAACAAAGTGCAAGAAATAATTGTGAGGTGCTGAATACCACTTTATTATCTGCAGAGAGAAAAGAAACTGTGTTGTACTAAAACCCAGTTGATACAGCAAACAGTCAGTGAACCCCTTTGAGCCTAAGCACTTTTATATTACCCTGCCCATCCTGGTGCATGTTGATGAATTAGAAAATAAAGTCCTGACCAAAGAAAGGAGGAGAAGGTTTGGATAATTTAGAATTGGACAAGCAGATTAAAAAATAATGAAGAGTTAACTGTCATACCTTGATCTTTAAAAGATTGTTTATTTTAAGGAATATTTTTATGTAATATGAATATTTCTAGATAGATAGGTCGGTAGACAGATGGATGCATTACAAAATTTTTTCAGTGTCTTGTGCAATTGTTCCAATGCTTTTCCCTTATGAGGAGCTGCATAAGAGGAAATTATAGTTTCACCTTCTCTCTCACTTCCTACAAACTGAGCAATTGCACACGAATCTGTGCTCTCCCGATATTTCATACAAACAGACATTGAAACATAGAGCTGCAATTTCTTGCATCAAGGGAAACTGATTCATATCTATGTCTATCTTACTAGTATGAGAGAAGATAGAGGACAATCTTACATATCTTTGTATCTGCATGAACTGGCACAATGCATGCCACATTTATTTACTAGGTGGTCAGTAAATAATTGTTGAATAAGATACCCCACTAGGAAAACACTCTGAGAGTATCTTTTTAGCTCCATAGATGAATTCAGAAGATACTCAGATTTGCATTTGTGTTGATCTTTGAGGCTAGAGCACCAACTTCAGGAAATAAAACTAGAGATTTAGAGACATCCTAATCTCAAACAATTTATTTGCTATAAAGAACCAAGGGCTAAAATTTGCCTCCATTAATTACCATAGTAGGAAAATTTCCTCAGTATGCATGTCCAGAATACTTGAAACCAGACACAGTGTTCACTTTAAGGGACAAGTCAGCCCCTTCCTTTGTGTTATTAACTCTTATTTGCATGTATTTCCTTATTTTCTCTGCCACTATACAATACTTACACAGTGGCTCTTAACTTTCACATGAACAATTACAGACCTTCTGCTTGGGTTCTTTTGATTAAAGTGACTTCAGGAACATAAGAGGTTATTTATTTTAAGAACTAATCTTCAATCTATGCTTCTATCCACACTTAGAACATAGTTCGGAGGAACCTGTCTGCCAAGGAGAAATCAGAACATCGAGTTCAGACTAATTCTATATTAAACTGGATTTGCATAAATTGTTTCAAGATTCTAAATTGGTTTAATTTGTATTCATGCTTTCCTAAGAACCTTTTACATATGCTTTGGAGTTACAAGAAGAGTATGAATCCTCATTCATTCACTTATTGAACATATATTTATGAAACAACTACTGTGTGTTAGATGCTGTGGTAGATACAAAAGGCATCCAGATAAAAAAGAAAAAAACTGTGTGGGCTCTTCTTGGACATTTCAGTGTAATGAAATGTATGCTCTAGTAGAGATAAATAGAGATAAATAAAAACCCTAAAGAGGAAGACTCCAGCCTATTTGGGGAAATCAGAGTAAGGTTCACAGGCACACAACGTTTGGTTATTAAGATGATATAAACTCCAAATTGCTTTGTTATCAAGAAGGCCCTGCAGAAGGAAGGGGAGGGAAGCATATGAAATAGCACATAAAGACATCATAGTGTGTGGTCAAGGAACAAGAAATCCTTTGCCATGCATTTGAGGCTATTTAAGCAATTATCAGATTTCACAAGGACCCGTTGGCTATGCTAAAGACTTTGGACTTCATCCTTTTGGCAGCAAAAAGCCAATGAGAATTTTATACTAGGAAGTGACATATCACATTAGATTCTGAAATGTCATGTGATTTATAAAAACCGACCCTCCCAAAAGAGGCCCAAATCCTTTCCCCAGTACCTATGTGATTTGCCTAGAGCCGCATCTTTCCACATGGGTCCTTGACCTCTAGGTGACTGTGCTTCAATAAAAGAGATCTTTGGTTATTAGACTCTGGAACTCCTCAGAGTCTTTCCTCTCTTACTGTCTCTTGTGACCTTTTTACAAGGGCTACAGAAAGTTGCAGAAGCCAGCACGAAAGAGCTGGCCTGGAGATAACATTGTTCAGGCCCTCCTCCCACCCATTTCCCAATCAGTAAAGAATGTTAGAGGGGTAAATCTTGTTGTTGTTGCTGCTGTTTTCCTGGTCTTCTGAGTCTTTCATTCCTGAAACCACTACCCCATCCATTTGGTACAAATGTGTTACTTTCAGAAATTAAGTTTACTTCTAGTTGCTCTCAAACTGAAGGTAGGAAAGAGTGGGCATCACCCAATGGCTTGAATGGACCAGAAGGACTCTGATGCCTCAAAGTCCTGAGAAGACCTTTCAGCAGGTTTGTCTCTCCCTGAACCCCATTTTCAAAGGAGTCAGACCTCAACTTTCTCATGCCTGTGACATTCTGTGCTCTTGCATCACTTAGCCCAGAGCCACTTTATAAAGGAAGCTAGCAACAAAACATTAACTGGGTGGTAAAGGAAACAGCACCAGATTTGTAGCCTGAAGACAAAGGCTCAAGTCTCTGCTTTCCTTTTTCTATCCTTGTGATCACTCAGGAATGCATTTCGATAGAGATATGCTACTAAACATGGCTAAGCAGATGTGACAGGAAGTTCTCAGATGGGAAGTTTCTGGTTAGTTCAGAGGCTTCTAATCTCACAGCTTTGGGCTGGAACTGGTGCATTCCTTGGTCTTTCCCTCCTGACTGCAAGATGGCTGCAGCAACCCCAAACATCAAAACTGTAGTCAGAGGAGGCAGGAGGCAAGTGGCTGCAGGAAGCAGATATATTTCCCTGAACTCATTTTTTTTCCAATCAGGAAATAATCTTTCTTAGAACACCCTGTTTAAAGACTTACTTTTATTCTTTATTGTGGGTTAATACTAGGGCTATGCTCACTTGCCAGAGATCTATCATTTCCTACCAAAAACCTAGACAATACTGGTAGTCAATTACTAGGAAAAAGGAAATAAATGACTTTGGGGTGGGGAAGATGTTCTGCCACACTAACTTTATGCACCCACCATATTAGCCTTCATTTCTTTATTTGCAATAAGTTCTTACCTTCAAAATGTTTTGAAACCAACAAATTGAAGTGACATATAATCATTGATTAAAAAAAAAAGTGCTGGAATTTCTCAGCAATCTTTGGTCTTTTATATGTGAGGCTTCTTTTCCCTCTGGCTTCTTTAAAGATCCTCTCTTTAATACTAGGCTTGGGCAATTTGATTATGATATGCCTTGCTATAGTTTCATTCATATTTCTTGGGTTTGGGTTCATCAGATTTCTTGAATTCATGGGCTTTATAATTTTTGCCAATTTAGAAAACATTTTGACCATTATTTGTTTGAATATTTCTTCTCCCCCTTCCACCAAGGGACTCTGATTTCACTCACATTAAGCAGTTGGTGTTGTCATGTGGCTCACTGAGCTCTTTTCGTATTTTTGGATTCTTTTTCTCTGTTTCATTTTAGGAAGTTTCTATTATTATATCTTCAATTTCAGTAATCTTCCCTCCTGTAATATCTAATTTTATTTTATTACCATTCAGCATATTTTTCATTTCATCCTTTGTAGTTTTTATTTCTAGAAATACAAAGTAATTCTTTTTTATATCTACTATAACTATAGTTAACTTTTTAAGCATATGTAATATAGTTATAATAGATATTTCAGTACATTTGCCTGTCATTCTGTGTCAATACTGGATCAATTTCACTTGAGTTTTATTTCCATTATTCCATAATTTATTTCCATTCTATTTCATCACATTTTCTGTTCCTTTATACAAAGGTAGTTTTAGATTGGGTACCAGACATTATGGTTTTACCTTATTGAATGCAGTGTTTTCATATTCCTATAAATATTTTTGAGGTTTGTTTTGGAATGTTGTTATATTTCATGGAAACAGTTTGATCCCTTTGTATGTTGCTATTGAGATTTATTAGGCAGGACTAAAGCAATGATGACTTTAGGGTTGTTCATTCCCCACCATTGGAACAAGACACTCCTGTGTACACTACTCTACATCCCATAAATCATGACATCTCTGCTCTACTTCATGGGAATGAGCTCTATTCCTGGCTGTGTGAGCACTGGACATTGTTTCTTCAGGTCCTTTTGGGTAGTTTTTCCCCCAGCCGTGGATAGTGTCTTCAAATTCATGCACAAATCAGTATTCAGCTCAAAACCCAAGGGGCACTCTCTGCCGATCTTCAGAGATCTTTTTGTCTGCAGTTCTCATCTCTGGTATTCTGTCCTTTCACCTCTAGCCACCTCCATCTCCCTAGTCTCTCAGTTCTGTTTCCTCAACTTAGGGAGCTTCCTGAGATTCCCCTGTTGAGAAAGACCCACCTTCTGTCTTTCTCAATAAATTAATATTGGGCAATCACATGACTCACCATATTTGTTTCTCATCTCTTGGGGGACACTATTCTTCATTAGCTTTATCTAGTATCATGAAAACAATTTGTATCTTAAGATAATTTTGGGCTGTTTCAGATG
The DNA here is from genome assembly GCA_020662805.1 of Glaucomys volans. Taxonomy (NCBI): domain Eukaryota; kingdom Metazoa; phylum Chordata; class Mammalia; order Rodentia; family Sciuridae; genus Glaucomys; species Glaucomys volans. Next base: position 134,777 of record JAJEJO010004852.1, on the reverse strand, counting down.
AAAAAGTAAATCTCTTCTTTGTTATTTCATCTTTCCTAGAAGTAGAATCACTTGCTATCTCACTGGTGATGAATATGTCCTTCAAAAATCTATCTGTGAGCCACTTATAAACTGCAGTAAAGAAAAACAAGTTCTTTCATCTCTTTAAAACAGCTACTTCCTGTGAAGTTTTTCCTCCTTTTAATTAAATAACTTACATTTACATAATACTTCTTCCACAATTAAAGTTTTCCTGCCTACACAAGATTATTACTTAAGTAGGAGAGTAGATTTTTCTCCATCTCCAGTGAGTATTGAGCAAGAGGAAATTATCTTAGCCTACTTGTTAACTCAGAGAGATTCCCTAGGCTCAAAATGTGAATTGGTGCAAAAAGACATTGGGGAAAATACGTGTGGGCAGAATGTTAATAATGCTCTACAGTTTTTACATTTTCCCCAGTCTTTGTCCTGGGGTCCTGGTTGAGACACCTTGGATGGATATGGCTGGATTAACCCAAGATGGTATTATATATAGTTCTTATCCATACCTTAGCAATATCTACACACCAAAGAAGATATATTCTGCTCCTTAAAAAATCACACATCTCCCAGGGAGAAGACACATAAATGAAACACTCTGATACTAGGTAGTGTAATACTTGTGAAGAGTAGAGATAAATTGATTTGGGGGGAAATTTGAGATGAAATCTGGAAAGCAAATGGAAAAAATTGAATTTGACCTGGGCCTTAAAGAAAAAAGAGCAGGTATTGTTAATCTTAAAGACTGCATATGACTGAAGTTATTATCAGGACAATATGGCTTGATTGTCATGCTTCTTGGGCAGAATGTTCACATTTTAAGCTCCAAATGCCTCACACAATGCTAAGTATTTCCTAAATTTTTACTGATCATGGTGATTTTCTAAAAAGAGCTTCCTTTTTGGAAGGTTATATAATATTCTTCTTGGAAGTCTTTCAAAGAAAAGATATGATGGTCCAATGTCTTGGATTTTCAGGATGGAAACCATTCCTATTGTAAATCACATGACTGCCCAATCTTAATTCATTGACAGAGGCAGAGAGGGGACTCAGGAAGCTCCCTAAGTTCAGAAGATAGAGCTAAAAGAATAGGGAGATCAAGGTGGCCAAAAGTTAAAGGACAGAATACCAGAGAAGAGAGAGCCACACACAAAGAGACCTCTGAAGGTCTGCGGAGGGTACCCCTTGAGTATTCAGGGGCATTCAGATACCTATGAGAATCATATTCCCAAGAGATTATAACAACCTAGCCTAATAATGATGACATCATAAACACCCACATTTATCTTTCTTGCAGCAGATCCCCTTGTTGAACTTCCTGTTGGTGATGATGGGAACTTAGTACAGGCATCTATATAGTCTGTGGAATTCAAATTCTAAATTGAGCTCTACTAAGAGAATTGTGAAACGAAGTTGTTTATGAGATCTGACCATGAGAAAAATTCTCAAATGCTTTTTATGCTAATGGAGAGGCATAGCAGTATTATCTTCACTGTATGTGGAGTTCCCCACGACATAGGCTCCCAAGCTTTACCGCACATTTGAATACCTTGTACCTTGGGGTGCTTTTTCTTTTGTTGAAAATCTTGATTTCTGGACCTTTCCTTGGATATACTGATTCAGAATCTTAGGGAGGTGTGGGAGGATGAGAGTTGGGAATTTATATTTTGAATAAGCTTCTTAGGCAAGTCTGATGTGCAGTCAAATGAAAGAACCATTGTATTAATCCTGCTCAGGAACATTTACAGAAAGTAACTAAGGATGACATAACATGGTCTTATCACTGCTAAGATTCAAATGTTAAATTTACAACCAGTTATAATTGTCAAGCTTAAAAATAGGAAAGGTGCTGTTGTTAAAAAATTCCCTCAAACATGATCTTGCATTTTGCTGATGGAGATGGCATTATCATAATTAATGGATTTTTTAAGGACTTCCAAAGGGAACGGACTTTTGAATTATAATCACTAGCATTCATTCACTTGTATCCTGTGCTCTTTACCGCCAGAGCCCAGATTCATTGACCCATGCTATTTCCGAATGAGCCAAGATCTATTTCTCAGGATCAGCTGGTAAATGAGATGTTATTCGAGGAGCTTCTCCCTCATCCTGAGAATGACCTTGGCTCATGCTCCAGGTGGGTATTGTCCAAGACATTATGAGGAGAGAGAGAGACACAGAATAAACAGCAGGTTGAAAGTGAGGCAACTAATCTCTAGAGAAGCCAACATCAGAGCTGCAGCCCCTCCTGCCAGGAGCCAGAGCTCCCTGCCGCATGGTCTAGGCAGACCCCTGCTGGCCTTCTCTGTCACTACATGGTTGTACGTTTGAGTGGGTGACTGGTGGGGGCCGTGAACGGGAAAAGCAAGAAAAGGCTTATGAAGAGTCAAACAGCTTGTCAAGGTATGCTTGTGGGTGTCTGTATTGAAGTGTCACAGTATGAAGGCTTTTTATTAGCAGCTATTTTAGAATCCTAACACTGAAGTGGGACAGTTTCTTCCCTTACATGGCATTTCCAGGCGGGCTTCCTCCCTCAGAGCTCTACGACAGCATCAGCCTTCTCATAAGGGGGTGGAGAACATGACGCTGGGATCCTCTGACGGTGGAGCCCAGTTATGTGGCCCACGCCCTCAGCCCTGGAGATAATTCTGTTCATTCACATGTTGCTGATGACAGGGATACGGCGGCAGCGGAGGCTGAGGAGAACCAGAGAATTCTGCCTCGCCTTTGCACACAGCACAGGAAACTTCCAGGTTTTTTAGAGGACATGGAAGGGCTGATGCCCATGTTAAAGAGCTAGAAGGGGCTTTTCCTTAAAGGTGGAATTGTAGGGTGAATGAAGTCTATATCAGTATTCATTCTTGCAGTTTAAATCTAGCAAGTGCTGAAATTCTTCTTAGCTCTCTTTGGGCAAGTAGTGAATTTCTGGAAAATTCATTACACTTTATTGTAGGAAACAGTTGTGATCTGAGAAGACTCCTGTTAATTCTGTGCAGGGTTGACATTGGGTCTGGTAAGAAAAACTAATATGTCAGACCTCCTTTTATATTTCATCTGGACATATAACCCTCTCAACCAACTTTTAATAATAAAGATAGGGAAAATAATATTCAGATAGGTGATGTTACTTTCCTGAGTGCTGTGACTTATTCCTGAGGCATAGCTAGTGTCTGATCCTCTGTTCTCAAGAAAAAAAAAGTCCAAGCTCCTCCTCTTCCAAAACTTTCCTGATGCTGTCAGCATAGACCTAACTCTTCTTGTGCTCTCTTTGGGAGGTGGAAAAGGGTTGCCTTGTGTATTCTCCAGCTCTACCCTCCATGGCGTGGTCATAACAGATTCATCTGGGACAGTGGCTGAATGTTCAGAACAAAGCCATAAATTTCTGTCGATTGGGGGAAGAAATGAGATGCTTTAAATTTCAGAACCATCGCCTTTTAGGTTGGGAAGGGGCTTCAGAAATAGTCTGTCCCTTTGCTTGAAGGAAAGAATCTGTACCTTTCATCCAACCCAGTAGCTCTCCAGCCAAATCTGATGAATATATCAAGGAACATAGAAGAACAGACACCAGACCTAGATCTATTCTCACCTTCAGGGTGTACAGTGTGTGAGTTTGACCAATTCATTTCATAAACTTCTCTGGACCCTACTTTTCATCTTGGGAAAATGGGTGAAGAAGGTGACTCTTCCTCTACTTGGTCCTGTCATGAAGCCACCATGGAAGGTGTCTATGTGTTAAGTCTTTATTAATACTGCTTTTGCTATTGGAGAATAGGGACAAGGCAGAATCCTGCCACGTGCGCTGAGCCCCACCTTCCACATGTAAGGGGATGCTCTCTTGAGTGAATACCTCTGAATACAAGGTGAGTTCTCAGGAATGTGTGTACCCCTAAACCTTTGTGTTGCAGTTGGGCATACACATTGCCCATCACACTTACTGTCTCTTCACGTCTCCTGAGTTTATGGCCCACATCCCATTAGTGTTTTGCAGGCATTCTTCATAAATGGTTGCCCAACCCTCTCTAGCTGGAGTGATGTTTATGAGGTCACCAGGAATGTCAAAGGACTTGCTCAGATATCTAGCTGCCTGCCTATCTCTATTCTTTTATTCTTCACTATGTCTTTCAGGTAACTTTAGCTGCCACTACTAAAAGCATATTTTAACTCTCTTGGTAATATGCTCCCTCCATCCTCTCTGTGGTTGGTTCAAAAATTTCAGCACTCCCTTACCTTTTTTAAAAAAATTTGTTTTGATTCATCGTATACAAATGGAGTACAGTTGTTGTTTCTCTGGTTGTAACTGAAGTAGAGTCACACCATTTGTGTAATCATACATGTACATAGGGTAATGATGTTTGTCTCATGCTGTTATTATTCTTACCCCCAACCCGATCCCACCCCTCTTTTCCCTCTATGCAATCCATCCTTCCTCCATTCTTGCCTCTCTTCTACCCCACATTATGTATCATCATCCACTTATCAGAGAGATCATTCGGCCTTTGGTTTTTTGGGATTGGCTAATCTCACTTAGCATGACATTCTCCAACTTCATCCATTTACCTGCAAATGCCATAATTTTATTCTTCTTTATATCTGAGTAATATTCTATTGTGTATATATACCACAGTTTCTTTATCCATTCATCTATTGAAGAACTTCTAGGTTGGTTCCACAATCTGGCTATTGTGAATTGAGCAGTTATGAACATTGATGTGGCTGCATCACTGTAGGATGCTGATTTTAAGTCCTTTGGGTATAGGCCAAGGAGTGGGATAGCTGGGTCAAATGGTGGATCCATTCCAAGTTTTCTAAGAAATCTCCACACCACTTTCCAGAGTGGCTGCACTAATTTGCAAGCCTACCAGCAATGTATAAGTGTACCTTTTTCCCCACATCCTCGCCAACACCTGTTGTTGTTTGTATTCTTGATAATAAACATTCTAATTGGGGTGAGATGAAATCTTAAGGTGGTTTTGATTTGCATTTCTCTTATTACTAGAGATGTTGAACATTTTTCATGTATCTATTGATTGTTTGTAGATCTTCTTCTGTAAAGTGTCTGTCCATTTCCTTAGCCCATTTATTGATTGGGTTATTTGTATTCTTGGGGTAAAGTTTTTGAGTTCTTTATAGATTCTGGAAATTAGTGCTCTATTTGAAGTGTGTGTGGCAAAGTTTTTCTCCCACTCTATAGGCTCTCTCTTCACATTGTTGATTGTTTCTTTTGCTGAGAAAAAGCTTTTTAGTTTGAATCTATCCCAATTATTGATTCTTGCTTTTATTTCTTGTGCTTTGGGAGTCATGTTAAGGAAATCTGGTCCTAAGCCAACGTGATGAAGATTTGGACCTACTTTTTCTTCTGTTAGGTGCAGGGTCTCTGGTCTAATTCCTAGGTCCTTGATCCATTTTGAGTTGAGTTTTGTGCAGGGTGAGAGATAGACTCCCTTACCTTTTGTCAGTCATCCTAAGTCATAACTATTTGCCTGAGCATGAAACACATATCACAAAGGGAAACCATCACGCGATAAACCACACATGTTGCAGAACAAACGACTTGGATAGCATCAATCAGGGCTCTTCCCTTTAGCACTGAGTAGGACCAGGGACTCCTGCCACAAGGAACATTTTAAATACATGAAATAAAATTGATATGTTTACTAAATGATATGGTTACATTGTAGCAAAATTATAAAATATTTAAAATTTGATATAATAACCTGTTGTAAAAAAATATTGAATAATGAGATCTAGTGGCAGGTCTAATAACTCCTATAAATTCAAAGTAATGAACATAAAAGATGCTTTGAGGTATCTACTATAACAATAATGTGACATGAAAATAAAATACCTGATTTTTATAGATAACAACTTCACACATTCTGTTGATACTGTTGGGGTTTGTTGCTGTTAGTTTTTTGTCTATGTTACCAAAATACCTGACAAGGACAACATAGAGGAGGAAAAGTTTATTTTGGCTCATAGTCTCAGAGGTTCAGTCCCCAGTGGGTTGAGTCCACTGCTCTGGGCCCTAGGTGAGGCAGAACATCATAGTGGAAGGGTGTGGGTGAAGAGAGCTGTTCTGTTCATGGCAGCCAGGAAGCAGAGAGAGGGAAGAGGGGAAAGGTTGCAGGGAAGCTGATCCCTTCCAAGGCAGGCCTCCAGTGACCCACCCCCTCAGGCCATTCTTACCTGCCTACAGTTACCACCCAGTTAGTCCATTCAAACTAAGATGGCCTATTAGGTTACAGCTCTGGTAATCTAATCATTTCACTTCTGAATATTCTTGTATCAACATGGGAGCTTTGGGGGACACCTCATATCCAAACTATAACAGTTGCCTACATTAATATTGAAAGAAATTATATATTTTTGTTAGAAATTAGTGAGAACTAGGTGCAATCCAAGTTTAGAGGATCCCTGTGAGTCAAATATTTGAAAACCTATAGGATCTGTGCATTACAGGTGAAACATCCCTATTTTAGAGCATTGCAGAGTAGTGCATGAATACACATTAGGCAAGTAGAGTAAAGCTCTACTGGCTAAGAGCATTGTAGAGCACCTGAAGCATGAAGTAGGGATAGCATAGTATTAAAAAGAGCATAGACCTTGAAGTCACACTTTCTGAATTCAAATTTCAACTCCACCTCTTACTATGTGATGTTGAACATAGTGTACTTAACTTCTCAAGAACCAATTCCTCCAAGTTTTAAAGGGCAACAATAGTAATATTTTCTCAAAGTGATGTTTTAAGAATTAAGTACACCTAAAGTAGTGGGCACGTTATATGTCATTGTGGCTATTTCATGTGCCAGCTGTCATTATTAGAATTACATATAAACATAGAAAGAGGCTATGTTAGAAATCAGTAGTATTAGAGTGAATCAACCCTGGGCAGGGCACAAGCAAAGCACACATAACCTGGCATTTGATTTGTTGTGAGTTCAGCTCACATTTCTCCATCTCTCAAGGATATTGCAAAGGATCCTTTGCTAAGATCCTTTCTGAAATCAAAATACTTCCTGCCCATGGCTGTCCCTTATTCTATCCAGCAAGTTCACCTGCAAGGACCTGGATGATCATTGCCACACTTCATCTGGATGAGCCCATCCTTGCTCCTGTTCGTCTTTCTTCTTTTCTTAAGTGCTTTCAACATGTCTTTGCCGTTTTTGTTAATTCATCCTGGAACAAAGCTCAAGGTTAATTATCAGTCCTCTGTGAAATCTAGTTCCTTTACTCTCTTTTGAAAATTATGTCAGTCTTTGTCCATCTCCTCCATCATCTTTGCCTCATCCTTTTCACTTGTTCCTGTTGTATGAATATATCATCAAGGGAAATAAATTTGGGCATTATTCAACAATGGCTGAAGTCATACATTCTTTTAAAACAAGGTTGAGATTTCCATATGGAGAGGAATTTTACCATATTTGTTTCATCTTTTCTTGATTTCAGATAATTCTTGAGGAAACAGAGAATCAAAATAGGAATTATGTAACTAATTTATTTAACAAATATTGTTGAATGTGAGCACCTTACATGTTGGGAAGGGGTGGGAATGGGGAGAGTGAGCAAAAATCAACACATCTTAGCCTCCTGTAGCTAAGGATTCAGAAAGAGAACTAGGCCTTTATCGAATAATCCCACAAATATTTGTTAAATAAGAATGATGATAAGAGGTTTGGAGAAAACATCTTGAGGGCTCTGAGAACCTGTAATGTGAGAATCTGACCTGGGAGAGAGCTCAGGGAAGACTGCAGAAACCATCTTGGAACTGAGTCTTGCAGGTTGTACTAACTAGGTCAAAAGAAGAGGAAAGTTGCCTCTAGGTAGAAGAAACAATGGCTAGGAAGGCCTTGAGGCAGGATAAGCAGATTATGGTGATGGAAATGAAAGATGGGGAACCTGCTGGGACAGAGCATAGGGTGTACAATCCAGCTGGAGAAGGAAAAAGTTGTATAGTATCTTGTTAGTCATGTTAAGTATTTCCCATTATCTTAAAAGCAATGAGATACCTCTGGGAGTGTGAAGAAAGATGTAGGTTTTGCAACTCTGGGGAGCTATAAGTGGTTATAAACAGACATGCTATGAGAGCAGACTCAGGAGGGAGATACTGATAGGGTAGACAAAGATGATCACAGAGGAGACAGAGCAAAGAAAGGGATTCTTGAGTGATTTAGGAGGAGTGGTTGCAGGACCTGGAGATGGATTGGGTATAGAAAGAGCAAAACAGAGAAAGATGTCAAGGATGTGAAATAGATACCTGATGGGTATAACCTCAGCAGTTGGTGTAATGGGAGGAGACCAGGAATTCAGTTGGATGCTTGTTAAATTTTTTATATTTCAAAAGTGTCTTTAACAAGCAAGAGAACATTCAGGAGGGTAACCATAAGGTCTGGAACCATGCTGTAGGCAGGACAGTTGAGGGAACTGGGGACAAAGGAGCAAAAGAAAGGACAAGCTTCATGTGGCACAGTGTCTTCTGTTACACAGATGAGGACTGTGGTTCCAGAGCCCAGAACTGGGACTGTTGCACAGATGTTTCATGAACATATTTGGTAGAATGTAAAGAGTAATTTCCCAAGAATAAGATGTGGTTTGCTTTGCTTAGAGATGCATTTCTTGTCACTAGAAAGAAGTGTCCATGTATGGATTTTCCACAATGCTATAGACAGGGATTGGTGTTTTACAAATTGTCTTCTATGGAACCTAGTGATCTTGTGAAGGGACTTCAGTGATTGGTTCTACAAACAGTTGATTTCAATTTTATCTGCTTATGTGTATTATAATCATTACTGCAACTACTAACATTAAGTGCACTGTAAGCAATAAAATCTAATGAAAACCAATATGCTCAAATGTGCTGGATATACAATTTAACACTTTGGGAAACAGCAAAACATAAATGTGTTTTTGTGGTTTAGCTTTATAGTGTGCATAAGTGCTACCAATTTAAAGTTTTAGAAATAAATTCATCATCCTAATAAATGCACTTCTTTTTACTTTAGTTTCAGAGTTCCCATATTAACATAGCATGGGATTTACATAACTTCTAAAGATCTTCATAACTCAAAGATTGCATGAGTTTTAGCCTGACAATTAAAATAAGACATCACATTCTCATTTCTAGATTTTTTTCCAGTCCAGCAGAAAGGGTATGATCAGATCTCAGTCCTCTGTGTACAGGAAAGTATGAAACATTCTGCTTTCAGAATCAACTATAGTTCCAACTCTGCTCTCCAAAAGCCCTCTTTCCAAGCTCTCGTTGGTTCTTTAAAACTTGCCAAACTTCATCAGAGGTTTCAAAGGCATTGATTATATGTGCATGGACTGCTCTAAACAGTGTGAAGCTTAGTATCTCATTATATTTATGACATAAGTATTAAGTAGCTCAAGGACCATGCCCAACAGTTTCTCCACATCCCAGAGAAGAGAATGCCCAAATGTTCATGGCTTTGAAACACAACTGACTGTGAGTAATTAAATGGCAGTAGTTAAGAGGAAAAAGGGGGAAATGGTAAGCAGAGCAGGGAAGCCCAGAGAACTTTGATTCAACCTTTTACCAGATGACTGCTTCACTATTCTTCAAGCTCTCAGCAAAACTCACCAACTTAGCCACAGAGGGAAAATTCACCCAAAGACACAATTGGCCATGACAGTCTTTCCTAGTTGCTCATTCGTCACTGGAACACCCTTGTGTCTTCTAATGCTCCTGCAGAAATGCACGAGAAATGAACAGGAATATGGTGATCTATTTCAGCCCCTTGCTTTATATTCTATGTTCCTCATTCCCAAAAGTATATACCTCACAATCCTTCCAAATGAAAAATGAGGTTGATCTGCTAACAACCATAAAATTCCCACTATTAATAAAGTCAACTATCTGTTGTTATACAAACCCAAAGTGTGTAAATGGTAAATAGTGACTTCTGTGCGTTAAGTGCCACCATACAACCTACGTGTGGTCTGAGCAAATGTAGACTTCCCTGGACCTGACGTGTGGGCCTCATGGGGAAATTAGAACAGTGTTTTAGGGTTAAGACTACTTCTAAAGTTCTTTCAACTGTCAAATTCTAATCTCTGTTCTCAGTTCCTGTGAATTAAACAAAAATCCAGAGTAGGCTTAAGCTCAATTGCTAGAGAATTTTCAAAGTAGCAAACAAACAAAAAGGCAGAAAAGAAAGCTATAGTTCTCTACAATTCTGTTCTTTTGCAGAAGGTTGAATATGTTTGGTGATTTTTTTAAAAAGTTGTTTCATTATCTTTTGTTCATGACCAATCCCCACAAATCATTCAGAATTTTCTTCTGGATGCATTTTATCTCCTCATCTTATAGGTAAGAGGATTAGATGCTGTCATCTTCTTCCATCTTTTCCCTCTCAGAGCAACAATCCTATATTAGTCAAAGAGGTTTATTTAGTAGCCACATTTCCATGGATTTTATTGTTATTGTTGTTCTGGGTATACATGACAAAGGAATTAAGAGATATCTAAGGCCTGATTATATCCCCTTAATGCCAGACTTACCTGCTATCATGTTACAGGTAGTATACCCATGTAAAGCCAGGACCTCTCTTCATGGCAAATATCCTTTCATGAAAAGGTGATGAATGAACCAATGTAAACACACCATGAGGCGATCTTCATTAAATAGCACACCCTGGGTTACATGTCTTGTACTACTTAATTATACAAAGTGTCAAAGATCTCAGTTTTATAGATGGCAATTTAGGGCTGCAGAAGATTGGGAGTCTCACCCAATGGAGCTACATAGTCTGACAGTTTTCTTTACCACTTTGGGGCATAAAGGAAGAAGGACTCCCATCTTATCACTTGCCTCATCTCACTTATCCTTTATTATTCCAAAGTGGATACTGAAGAAGGGAAGATGAGATGTTTGGGGGAAGAGTTCTTTTCTGTATACCAGTTCAGTTTCCCAAGTAATGGAAAGAGCAGTGTCCCTTCCCTTGATTCCCACCTCCTGTAGGTCAGCTAAGAATGTCCAAGGGGAGGTTTATGTCCCTGCTGGCTTCAGCTTCCCCTAAGCAGGCTCAAAGAACTCACTGGCAGTTTGGGGGTTAAGGGCAGCAGGCCTGGACATCCCTTGGGTGTGGCACGTGTCCAGGAAAGAAAGCTGCAAAAGGAAAGAACAGTGTGGGAAAGAAATGCCCACTTGAATGAGATCAGGATGTTCTGAGCTCTGTCCTGGTGCCGCCCGGGGCTGCAACTTGGCAGTGCCAGGAGGCACTCATTGCCCCAGGCAGTTCTGGGAGCACCTTGGAAGGGTACACCTCCCCCAAGGGAGCACACACAGGGCTACCGCAAAGAACGGCCACCCAGGGGGAGTTCTCAGAGGAAGGAAGGTTCCTTTGAGGAGTGTCAGCAAGACATTCCCGCCCCAGTACTCAGGAGAAGTGAAGCTTTTTTTTCTTCTTCTTAGTCTTCTTTCCCAAAATGCAAATAGCCTCTGTCCTTGGAATAAGGAAGATGGGTTGCTAGGCAATCAGTTCTAAACAAGCACTCCCCCTGCCCCTTTTTCCTGACCCCTAGAACAATGAAAACTTTTCAGCAAATGGAACCAAGATGGGGGAAAAAACCATGGCAAAAACAAAAATGGAATCAGAGATTACAAATGGTCTGGTTCATAGAGTACAGGAAGGAAAATGTAATATTAATAGGTTCTCCTCTAGGCAGATAAAGGGGGTTTCATTTTTACTATCATATTGACGTCATACAAGCCAAGTTGTGTTGGCAATGAAGCAGCCACCATCCATGCATGTCCCTTGTGTGATGCTGGTGACCCTGAGGATGCGGCATTATCACCAGCTAATTAAGAGTACTTGAGTGTTAGTATCTCTGTCACTGCAACAAGTTTGGAGTTATCATAAAAAATTTTAAATAATCTTTTTAGCAATTCCTTTGTTTTATTAGATCCTGTCAGGGTCTTAGAAGGAAATATTCAGCATACTGGAATTATGTGATAGAAAAAGATTTAGTTAAAGGACAAATGTGTAACTAGGCGTTAGGGAAAATACAGGGATAATTTAGGACCCTTTTCTGCCTTGGTCTCAAGGGACAAGGGCCCAGGAAGGGAGCCACCTGAACCTCTCCACCTGACAAGACTTGTACCTTTGGGGAAGAAGGATGCAGCCAGCCTGTGGTTACTCCATACCCAGATCCTTTCCTGAGGACACAGGGGAAGCCAGAGGAAAAGGGGACTGATCAAAAAATACTTTATCAAAATATCATACCTGGGTGGCTTAAACAAATAAATAAGTTTCTTTTCTCACAGTTCTGGAGGCTGAAGCTCAATATCAGGGTGCCAGCATGACTGAGTTTCTGGTGAGGGCTTTCTTTCTGGCTTGCAATTGGCCCTATCTCACTGTTTCCACATATGACAGAGAGAAAGAGAACTCTGGTATCTCATCTTTTTTAAGGACACCAATTCCATTGAATCAGGATGACCCCGTTTACCCTTAGTTACCTGTTTAAGGCCCTATCTGATATATAATCACATAGCGAGTTAGGGCTTCAGTATATTTATTTGATTTGAACATAATTCAGTCCATAGCATGGTAACTGGTTTGAGTAAACACTGAAAGATCACAATGCTGGAAGCCTAAGAAAATCAGAATATCTCCCTGGGAAACTTACTCTAATATTTTAATTTATACATTTGTGCAAGTCCTGATGTTATCCTTATTTCTTAGGAGAGCCAACTAAAACATTGAGAGATCAGGTGACTTGTCCAGAGAACAACCATAAAGGACACATGCTGGCAACCTGCTTTGACATAAGTATGAAGGCCACTGATTCCAAAAGAACTATGCACATGAACAAAGAGCTCTGTTATCAATCAGCAGGGTTTCTTTGGATTTTGTCCATTTTAAACATTTTCATGATAGAAGTTATGTTGGAAAAACATTTTTTTTTAATTCTGAGAAGAAAATCAAATCATACCCCAAACCACATGATTGCATATTTGTATATTTGTTCTCATTATTTCCTTGTAGTGTTTTGTTTATATAGATGTAGATATAGATACATATGCATATGCAATCCATTCTTATTATTCTCAGTAGTTAGGTTCTATAAAGTCACTGCAAACACTGATTCAGCAAATACTGAACCATTGCTCCTAGTGGAAATCTGGTTAAGCTCCTGTAAGTGCTAGTCACAACATTTTCATCAACTGATCAACATTTAATCTTGTTTTATGTGTTTCTGTTCAAAGACATCTTATTTAACACAAGATGATCCCAACTTAATGGTATTTTCACCTAGTTTTTCAATTGTACTGTGGTACAAAAGTGATATGCATTCAGTAGAACACTGACTTTCAAATTTTGGATTTGGATCTTTTCCCAGGCTAGAAATATGCAGTACTTGTGATACTGGGCATTGGCAATAAGTCACAGCTCCCAGTCAGTCAGAAATCACAAGAGGAAAGGATTGATACTCTACCGTAGACTGTATGGCTAAACCAGGATATTCTGAGGGTTAGGTGTGTGGAATGCATCTTTGACTTACCACCAGGACCTAATCCCGTTGTCAGTCAAAGAGCATCTATATATTGTTGGTTTGTTAACATTGAACTTGGGCCAGCAGGCTGCATATAACTCATGCCTGATTTATTTAATGCACATATACTCTCCATAAGACACATCTCAGTATTCTTGGATGTAAGAACATAAGGCTGCACTTCAGCACTATCTTTGGAGACTATATTAAAGAGTGAAATCAACAGAAAAGCCCTCCAAAATGCAAAAACAGTGTGGTAATAAGTAAAGGTGCTGATCTATGGTATGAAAGCTGAAACAAAAAGGCAGAGTGTCACTAGTTCAGCCTTCATTGGAAAAGTACAAATCAAACAAGTCCTGTTCATGATTTTGAATAACTGAGAATGAACCATGTGTATTGATTTTGTTGTTACAAGCACATTTTACAGAATAAGCAAGCTTTCAAATACAGAATTCATAAATAATGACAATCTACCACGTATACTTTATATATGTACACATGTACAAACAAATTGTGTAGTTGACTTGCCTTGAACTTACAATTTTTATTCAGTTTTGGTGCCTAATCTTTTGTGATAAATATTTTTCTTGCTACAGTGAGTGATCATTTTATCTTTGATGGGGCCTGAATAATATCTCACCTTGTTGAGTTACCATAATTAGTCTAATTGTTCCTTACTATTGTACTTTAAAATTTTTCTCTTTCTTACTATTTTAAATAACTATCCAAATGGCATGACTGTTTTTAGGACTTTTTTTCTGGCTTTGAATTAATTACTTAGAATAAGTTCCCATGAGTGGACTTATAGGCTTAAAGAATATGAACATGATGAGGACTTGATTTATATTGTCATTTGCTTTTAAAAAAATAGCAAAGGATATACCAACATATGAATATTATTACTTACCAATTCCTGGGTGTCTCAGTTGTATTCAACCTTAGCCAAAAAAAAAAAAAAAAGGTGATTGAATTAAAAATTTTTGCAAACTCCTAAGTAAAACACTGTACTCTCAAGTGTGAATCTAGATTCCTTTAGTCATTGGTACATGTCCCTCTGACTTTTGACAAGTCCCTCTAGAGCCAAAGTAAGAAGCCACCAGCTGAAGAGGTCCTTACCTATCATTTCGGAACAAAAGGCAGAGGCCCAATGTTAGCATCACATCTGCAGGGGAAATACCAGGTTGGGCTTGGGTAGTGTGTCAAGATGGAGCATCCAGGCTCAGGATGAATGTGAGCCTCAGAATAAAATAAATGAAGGATATGGGAGGAGGAAAACAGGCTGAGGGGGTCAACCCAAAGTTAATGGTCTTTCCTGCAAAGAGCAGATAGTCTGAAATAGAGTCTTTAGATACTTATGCCAGGATTTTATATAAGTGTAGCGATGCCTTCACAGCAAGGCAGTCTGTCTAAGGGAGCAAGAAAGAACAAATGCAGGCTACTATTTCTCAATGTTGGTGATTCATTCTTTTTATTTTTATTTAAATTTTCTGCCTGTGTCCTTTCCCCATTTCACTTTTGGGAAGTCCTGATTTTTTTTCTTCTAAGTAAATAATACTTTACAAATTTAGAATAATACATAGATAGATATTTGTGTGTGTGTATAATTACATATTTGTAGTTAAACAAATAATTTTCCTAATCCATGTTTTCTGCTTTATTATGGTAACAAAATATGACTTATTTAACCTATAGTTGAAATTTTATAATAATTGGAACCTGCTGATTTTTTTATTTTTTCTCAAACTAATTGAGGAAGTGTGATATCCCATATCTTTTTTCTCCCTAAGCGGAAGAACTATATTTTTAAAAGAAAGCATTTTACTTTTGCCATTATGGCCACAAGATTAAAAGGAAGAAATTTTAGAGAAATTATTTTGAAATGACTATTTTGAATCATATAGCAGAATTTAAAATGAGAATTTCTGGGTCTTTATTGATTATTCTAAAAGTATGTCTGTTTGGGCAAATAATTAAATTGGTTTCACCTAAAAATTAGCTAATTCAGTTGAGAAGCAGAGTAGCAATCTGCTTGATTAACTGGTATCATTGGAATAACTCACCAAGGGATTCAGTTTCTGAGTTTTTATTTGGTATCTTTGTTGTTACAGAGCATTCTAATTAATGAAAATGTATGCTTTTTAAGAATGCTGTGAAATTTCTTTGTGCTTACATGCAAAATTGACTTTCCATTATATTGAGTTGAATTATGTATCGCACACCCCATGGAATAATGTTTAAGTATTATTATGTCGGTATTAGAGGCATGGAAGAAGAGGGGAGTTTGGTGACTTCTAGTCAGTATTACTTTTATGAACCCCATCTACTGTCACATCTGTAAGAATGAGGTCAGGTTATTTAGGTGACTCTCAATGAGAAGGACTAGCAAAGCAAAACTGATTAGGATTATTCCTCAGCAGGATCTTGATTCTAGTTTTCAGTGTTCCTGATGAGGAAATAGTTCTAGGCACTTGTGTCACTCAGGAATTGTGGCTGTACCAATATCTCCAGTCCCTTGGTCCAGATATCTCGTCTAGGTTCCCAGTGACCTCTGTGGTCCAAAGAAGGCATCCTGTCTAAATCCATGTGGTAGCTAAGTGTCTGTTTCTTCTATTAACTAGGTCCATCAAAACAAGCATCCTTATGCTTTTCTAATATCCTCCTTATCTTCTTTGTTACAACTTCTTCATTTAGGTTTATTTCAATCCCTTCTCATCTCTTACTTATAAACCAAAGTACAATGACAAAATTACACTTTCATGCATAAATTTACACTTGTAGAAATACAAGTAAATTTATAATGCACATAAATTTATACAATACAAATGAATTTATCCTTGTAGAATATAAATACATGAGGTAACTAACACTTCTCAGCACATGGGATAGCTCCTGTTTGATATTCACATGATCATTTGTTTTAAATAAAGACATTTATATGCTTTTATTTTAAAATGGTTTCAAAAATATGACGTAATATAAGTCAATCTCTATTCCAAAAATTATTTAGACAAAACGTGATGTATAATTGTCTGTCAAAGGGAATGGACAACATGTAGTTCAGCAGATTATATAGATTTTTCTCTATGGTGGATTCTTTCTTCCATGTCATTCTTCTCTCACATCATTTCTGTTGGGTGAAGCAAGGACAAGTTTGTGTCAGTGTTCTGACCCTTCTGAATTAGGTCTTGGTATTGAGTCATGTGACAGATGCACAAACTGAGGGGAAAAGTCTCCTAAGGGTTCCCAATTCAAATCTGAAAAATTACTACCTATTTGTCCTTTAATGGCATCTTATACCAAATTTCTGGCCTTTAAGTTTATCATCTGTTCTGTTCCCATGGTAACCTGAAAACTTAATGATCCCAAGGTAAGACTGATGCAGAAGGAACCTACATAAAATGAAATATGCAACCACTTAAACATAGGCCCTGTCATGGAATCAGCACCTTCAGATTCCAGGACAAAGTTACAAAGCAGCTGGGGTTTGTTTTTGTTTTATTTTGGTACCACGGATTGAATCAGGGCCATTTGATCACTAAGCCACATCCCAGCCCTCTTTAGTATTTTGTGTAGAGACAGGGTCTCACTGAGTTGCTTAGTGCCTCGCTAAATTGCTGAGGTTGACTTTGAACTCATGATCCTCCAACCTCAGCCTCCAAAGCCTCTGGGTTCAGGCATATACCACTGTGCCAGGCCAGTAGCCATTATTTTTGAGAAGTACCTGGAAGGGCAGCTGTCAAATCTTCCAGTAGGAGCTAGGCGTGGTGGCACCCACCTGTAATCTAAGCGACTTGGGAGGCTGAGGCAGGACGATTGTGAGTTCAAAGCCAGCCTCAGCAACTTAGCAAGGCCCTAAGCAACTCAGTGAGACCCTGTCTCTAAATAAAATACAAAATAGGACTGGAAATGTGGCTCAGTGGTGGAGTGCCCCTGGTTCAATCCCCAGTACCAAAAAAAAAAAAAAAAAAAAAATCTTCCAGTACGGTTTCCTCTGTGACTCGGACCTTCAACTTATTTTAACTCTTTGTCTGACTATAAACAACTCTCTTTGAACCCTTGAGTTTCTTCTAGCTCTCCATATTTATGTCCCTCAGACCACTTAGAAAATTAATGCTAACCATTTGAAGAGCTGAGTGATCAAAAGGGAGTTTTGATTCCAAATTTGGAGCAGTGTTGAAAGTTTGGGTCACTCTGAAATTGGGTATTTTGATGATAATTCTCTATAAAAATGTAGATTTCTGCCAGATGTGGTGGCGCATGCCTGTAATCCAAGCGACTTGGGAGGCTGAGTCAGGAGGATCGCAAGTTCAAAGCCAGCCTCAGCAACTTAGCGAGGCCCTAAGCAACTCAGTGAGACCCTGTCTCTAAATAAAATACAGAATAGGGCTGGGGATGTGGCTCAGTGGCCGAGTGCCCCTGAGTTCAATCCCTGGTTCCAAAAAAATAAAAATGTAGATTTCTATGTTGGTGCAAGAACTGGTCATTTTATTAATACCTCTCCCAAACTAAATGATGTAATTGGAGGGACACAATAGCCATCATCTTCAGTGTGAAGATGTTGTCTTGAAGAAAAGGAACAGTCTTATTTGGGTAGAAATAGCAGATCAGTCTATGGGGGAACTCTTTAGAGGGAAACCCTTTCTAACACTCATGTTTGCTGAGAGGCCTGGGACAGTGGGTTTAGGAGTAGGGTCTCTGGAATCAGGCAGACATAATTTCTGTTGTCTTCAACTGACCATATTGTCTTAGAAACATTGACTCTTATTTTAGAGCCTTGATTTCCTCATATCTAAAATTGTGGGGCTTGGGATATAACAGTGTTAGAGTACTTGCCTCGTATGTGTGAGGCACTGAGTTCCATCCCAGCAGCACAAAATAACAACAACAATAGTAGTTACAGCACTATGATCTTTCTTGGAGTTATAAGGATTAAATGGGGGAATTAAGTGATTATTATCTTCTGTGTTCTGAGACATTAATTTTCAAACTTTGGCATGTGTGAGAGCCACTTGTAGGCCTCACTAAAAGAGATTGCCACCTCTCCCTTAGTTTCTATTCAGTAGGCTTAAGGTAGAGAGTGGGGTCCTAGAATTTACACTTTTAACAATTTTATGAAACTGAGGTTGATTATGATGAGCTCAAAGCCAGTGTTACTGCTCTGAGTATTATTCACCACTGTATGATAAGGCAAAATGTTTGCAGCATGTTCTCAGGGTTTTTTAAATTAACTATAATTGATAAAGAAGTCCTTTGTGTACAAACTAGAAAGCGCTTGCTATTGAAAGTCAAGATCCTAGGTTCCCTTCTTTTCTTTGCTGCTGGATCATTGTGTTGCTGAAGAAAAGCCTCATAACCCTTGTATTGTACTTGCGGTTGTTAAAGATGCAGGGAGAGGACAACAGCAACAACCAGTGTATTAGGTATCTTCAGCAGCTCAAACATGCATTGGGCAACTTTAACAGTGTTTATATATGAAACCATGAAACAACAGAGTCACTGTAGTTATTAAAGACTGAGCATGACTTTGCCTTCCTGTCATAGAAATGCCTTTGACTAAGCTACTGAAACAAGATTGTGTCTTCTTAGGAGAAAGAATAAAATATCATGTGTCTGTCCTTGCAAAGGTGTTTTCAGAGACAGCCAAGCCCCTTATTAATATATTATTTTTTTCTTTAGATAAACCAGATACATAGGGAGTAGCTACGCAGATATTAACCAATCTCTTGACATTATTTGCATCTCCCTTTTCCATGATA
The DNA here is from genome assembly GCA_020662805.1 of Glaucomys volans. Taxonomy (NCBI): domain Eukaryota; kingdom Metazoa; phylum Chordata; class Mammalia; order Rodentia; family Sciuridae; genus Glaucomys; species Glaucomys volans. The sequence continues at coordinate 115,491 of JAJEJO010004852.1, read as the reverse complement.
GAAATAAAACAAAGTTACCCTTTCTGAAACTTTGTAATTTTATCTCTATTTAAAGGAGATAAGATCAGCAAGCTGATGTGACTGATATGACATGACTAACATTTATTGAGTCTGAGGATAAACCTCTTTGAGCATTGTACAGGTGCTACTTGTTATATCTACCAACAATTCCAGTGAGTTCCTGGATCCCACAATAAAGCTAAAGAAGCTGTCTATGTTCACACCATCAGCAAATGTTGGCAGCCAGGATGTGAGTCTCCATAATATTCATTGCACAGCTAAGATTTTATCCATCTCTCAGTCAAAAAGCTAACTGCTACTAGCCTGCCCTTTTAACAATACCATTGACTATTACAAACAATTTCTACCCACTGACTCATCTCTGTGTACATTGTTGATATAAATATGGAAAATATTATTGTGGTTTCTTTCTGAAGAATAAATCCACCCACTTTGAAAAGACTAAGCACAATTCAAGAAAAGGCTAAAGATTTTAAGATGCAAGATTCATTTGCGTAGAATCCTACTCTTGATAGCATCAATGTGGCAAGAGGGAATTTCCATTAATTCAGCCAATATTTTTTAATGTCCTGTGTTAAGATGAATAAGACATGTCTTCAAGAAGCACACAGTTTAATTAACAAGTGTTACTATTAGGATTTTTTTTTTTTTTTTTTTTTTTTGCTGCAGTTTCAGAAATGAATTATAAAGCCAAAAAGGGCGGGAAAGAGGAGGCAACAAGGAGAAGATGTAGGCGGCTGCAGGAACACTAAGAGGGACTGGTCTCTTAAACTCCTTGAATTTCTAATGAGCATATCCTTGCAGCTGGAGCTTTAATTACATAGAGATGTTCTCTGTGTCCTCTGAAGAAAAGCCTCCCAGAGTTTAAAAGGTGGCTGCTGTCTGTAAGGCATGGGCATGTTAAATTATAGTTATTATCTGGCAACTATTGGAAGGCCAGAGATGACAACCCTTTGACAAATAGCCCCCAAACCCATCCAAATTGTGAAGTTCCTAAGCCTTACCCTGCTAAGACTGTCTGCAAGTAATTCTCTAGTCACAGTTCAAACTGTGTCACTCCACAATGTCAGAAGTTTCCATGCTGGTTTACGTACGTCCTTTGTTGACAGATTCCATTCCTTTAGATATAGTGAAACTATTTGACAAGTTATTGGACAGAGGGAGGCTTAGAGAGAGAGAGAGAAAGGGAGGCAGAGAAGGGGACAGAAGAGTGGCTTAGTACCCACACTTGGAAACCTCTCACATTCATCCAAAACCATGCCAAAATGGCCTTTAGAGCCAATCATCTTTTAACTAGACTTGGGAGCACAGTTGATTCTACATAGGAAAAATGAAGGCCATTAGCAGGGGCTTTTCTGAAGAGGGAGAGCAAGGAAAATTGCACTTTCTCCTGTAAATGGGATCATATATTTAATACCTTTTGATTTGAAAAAGTGAGCATTTAGGACCCAAATTGACCTAATTTTAGATGAATGCCCCATTATTGCAGTTCTTTGCTAATTGAGCACCAAGGTTTAAACCAGATAGGTTCTCATTAATATCTGGTCCAGAATTGGTTTGAGTGGATGAAGAAGAAATGATCCAGTGACTTACTCTCAGAGAACTTGAGTGCATGGATTGCAATACAGTTTTATAAAAATAAAGGAATGAGAAACTCACCCCCATTTTCTTTTGTAAGTTAGAAAAATGCAAAGTGTTCTTTACTTGATGCACAAAGGAAAGTAGAGAATAAATATTTTCTTCCATCACTCAAAACTCCTTCCTTTCCTTTCCTAAGTTCGATAATTCATTTTGAGGAATCAAAGGGTTCTGAAACATTAAGAGTGAAAAATCAGTAAAATCAAGTTGAGCAGTTTGGAAGTTATCTTTCTGAGTAGATGCATTAACTGATCAATGCACACATGAAGAGAATTAACTGTTTCCGATTTTCTCTTTAAATAGTTTCCTTTTCTTGGTCATTTACCACTAAATTATACTTATAATGCAGAAAATTCAAAATTCTTAGCTTGACAAAAATAATTTTAATAGAACTCTGGACTTTAAGGTATTTTCTTATAATTTCAGTCTATACATAACCAATGATATTAGTCAATGTTAGCTAATATCATACATATGTTTGCCTATACTCAAATTTGTGAATATCTAATTTGATCCTTCAAAAGCTGCAATCACTTCCTTAAGATCAATACTATTGCATTTTTCACCCATCAGTTGACAAAGGCTTCTTCAGCCCCTGTGTGGCACTGTGGGCATACAGATTAACACCAAATATGGCTCCCACCTTAGGAGAGTTTTTAACATAGTTTAAGTAGTACACGCCCTCGTGGTTTGGGACTTTACAAAAAGTTTGACCTGCATCTGGAGGATGTTTATGAGTTAACATTGTGAGAAGATATGTGAGTACATTTCACCAGGAAACACAGTCACAGCAAGCAGAGGTATGTGTAAGGGAGACAGAAGCCCTGGTTGGATGGGTAGAGCCAAGGGCTTCTTTAGTAAAGGAGAAGTCTAGAAGGTGTTAAGTCCTTCAATGTTTGTTTAAGGAATTAGGGTGATATCCTGTGAAACCAGAGTTCTTAAGGGGTCAGAGATGAAAGGGTATGAATCAACATCATTCTGGGAACTTAATCCACAGACCTAATCTCATACACACACACACACACACACACACACATTCACATCTTCCCAATGAATTAGACAATTCTCTCATGTAATGGTCTTCCAAAGCATTGAGGGTGGATTTAGAGAAATCAACTCCACCACTATGTGTACACTTAAAGGGTCAACATAAAATCCAAAATGAATCTGAATCCCTTGAATAGGTATCTTGGGTTTTCATAGAGTGATACCATTTTATTTACATCAGGTGGTGCCAGGCCACCTACTGTTCTATGGTGTGGGGGAGGCCACTCAGGTCAGCAGGTGCTGCATACCTACCTGCACAGTAGGCAGTGCTGTCTTTGGAGGCAATGTCATTGTTCTAACCCAAGGGCAAAATGCCATGGTGCTAAGGATACTGGGAGGGACTTATCTGACTGCATCAAATGATCCGAGGTGACAGATATCTTTGATAGAAGCTGGGACTTAAACCTAATATTTGGTTCTGCATAGAATCATGATTTCCTTGTAGCAGGAATAGGAACAACTTATCTTCCAAATGCAGGTATCTCCAATCAGAGAACACAGGTGACTCAGCCAGGGATCCTTAGCTATTTAGCAGCAAATCACCAAACTAAATTTAAGAAAACAATAGTATGACTAAAATAGTAGAATGAAACCTTCTTCTAGAGTCACACCCACCCAAACCACAAGCCACTATTTTGTTTCTTGGTTATATGACTTTTGTTTGAGATACTAGAGACTTCACTACACTTTTCAGGAAAACACATTTACATTCTCTAGTTTGTAGCCACTTCAAAATTCCCTCTCTCTTTTTTTTGTTCCCTAAAGTCAACTGTCCTTCCTTCCTTCTTCTGTATCTTCATATGTATATCTTCTGTATATTTGTTTAATATATATTATGTATATTAATATATATTATTATATTATATATTGCATAATTAAATTAAATATTATATTATATAATTATTATGTATTATAATTAAATATATTAATATATATTAAACAAATATTCATGGAATGTCTATTTTATTCCAGGTATTATACTCTCCATCTTTGTCATCCCCACAATACATATGAGCAGATACCTTCATTTAGTTCTTGGCAATTAAGCAAGTACATATATAAGTAATGATCAGTTGTATAATGTCTAAAACTACAATTGATTAAACTTTTGTTCAGGAACTGTTGCACAACATATATAATTTCATACCTGGTAAATCATGCAGAATGTTTTTACCTGCAACTCAGAAATCATTTTGAGCAGTCTTCTCTTGCAATAACAGAATACTATGGATTGAGTAATTTATTTAAAGAAAAAGAAATTTATTTCTCACAGTTGGAGACTGGAGTCCCATAACAAGGTACCAAGCGTCTGACAAGGGCTTTGTGTTACATCATGCCATGGTGGAAGGTGAGAGTGAGAGGATGAGAGAGTTAGAAAGAGCTAGAAAGGGTCAAACTTGCTTTTGTAAAAAAACAAAACAAAAAATCCACTCTTGTGATAACAAACCCATTCCTGTGTTAGTGAAATAAATCCCCTGGTGAGGGCAGAACCTCACCACTACATCACCTCTGCAAGGTTCCACCTTTTAACACTGTTGCATTGAGGATTAAGTTTCCAACATGTGAGCTTTGGGGGACACATTCAAACCATAGCAGAAGAAATCAGGCACACTTTCCTCATTCACCAAAAGCCACAGAGCAGAACCAGACTAATAACCTCCTCACTCCTTTTCCAATCTTTTTTTCTACCACCACCAGCCATTGCTTTGAAAATATTTTCTTTGCAATCTTCTTGAAAGTAAAGATATTTTTCTTTCTGAATAAATTGTCTCAACTTTCAAAAATGTCTTTGAAGATTAATGATTTTAATCTCCTGAGAGGTTCTCTAAAGGCAGGCAGCCTCATGCCCTTGTACCCACAGAACATACAGTATTAGCACCTAAACTTACTAGGTGCGGAATGAGGTGCTCATAACAGGGACAACATCCCAACACTGGTGGCACATTCTCTGCCTTTTACTCTGAGGATTACATTAGATGATGATGTGTGTGAAGTGCTTTGGAAACTTGAAGTCATCTACTTCATGGAATTGCTGCCAACTCCAGTGGTCTCTAAAAGCAAACTGGGCGAATATTTAGCTGAGTATCCCAGGCATCTAGCAGAGTCTGTTCAATAAATATTTGTTGAAAAGAAATGAATAGAAGATTTGCCAGTTGTCACATGGAAAGCCAAGGCTGCAGAGTCAAGTATGTCACCAAGTCTTTGTGTCAAAAAAATGACATCCAAGAGAAAAAAGTAAATGTGACATTGTTGTATATCTTATTTAATATGAACAAATGAGGGTTTTCTCTGCACTGATTGCTCCATCTGAAAACCAATTGCCTCCTGTTTTGTATGGTTTTGTATTCATTCTCCAAGCCCAGGCACTCTCTTGCTCTCAGGGTTTCCTGACTTGGATCTTAAGTGAGCTCCTAACTCTGGCTTGTTTCTGTGAGCTGTCAGGCACAGATAAAAGCATGGTAGAATTTGCCCCACTCCTTTGAGTGAAGGAAACTGTCAAAAACATTATGGTCCGCCTTTAGAAACTCTCCCACGTTGGTTGCAAAGAGAACGTTTGTGTGTGTGTTTGCTTTGCTTTGGAGAACCAAACACCCCTTTGACATTACGTGCGCCAGCTACTTAACACTGGGGTGTTTCAGAAATGAAGCCATGAGCTCGTGATGCAAAGAATGTGGCCTTGTTTTAGAAACAAGAAGAAAAGGGATCTGGACAGAAGTCTTAAATAGCAGAGGAGAATGAATTAAATTATGTCAGAGAGGACAATGCTCAAAGGTACCCCAGAACTAAAGGGGATCATCCCCCCATCTATTGCTTTCTGTCTTACCAAGGAGGATATGGGAGCTCTGAGTGCCTTTGACCTGGCATCTCTCCCCCACAACATTATAAAAAAATCCTTGGGTCCCATTGTTTGGGAGCAGGCTACCTTCAAGAAAATGGACCCACAAATAAAACCTGGATCAGTTCTCCCCTCTCCTAAAGCAATTTAATGGGAAACACATATCATATTGAATATATTTTCTGTCTTTTCTAAGGAGGTATAATTGTGTTTTAAATATGATTTTTCTAGTAGAGGAAAAACAGTAACCAAATGCCTTCAGTGACAAAGTTCTCATTTTGATTAAAGCACATTCAATCTCTGTAATATATTTCACTGAATACCTAGGTAGCATCATATTATCAAGACAAGGACATTACAGACATTGTGGTCCCTTCCCTCAATATTTCTGTGCCAATGCCCCAGGGATCAGATGATATGAACATTTGTATATGCAGATGAAGCCACACAGTGCTGGGTCCTGGTGCCTGGCTATGTAGGTTTATAGTACATGTATTGTGTATCTTCAATAGGTCCCCAACCACAGAAACTCCCTATCTCCACCTATAACATTCCTTAGCCCAGTTTTTTCTCCTTCTGTTTCCCTTTGAGCCCTTCTTTGGAAATTCAGCAGTGGAATTTTTCTCCCTCCATCTCTATGGTGAGTTTTCCAGGCTTTGGAAGGCTCAGTTGCCATGACAGCAAGCCTCCTAGGCCTGGAGCCAGGAAGAGGGGATTGTTGTGGTAGGAAGGAGAGGCTGAAGAGTTATTAAAGTCGGCCAATTAGCATGCAGCACCAGAGGCCCCCCTTACAGCTTCTCTCACTGGAGGAAGAACAGCCAGTGGCTGCTTATGACCCTGCCTGCAGACTGAGATGGGATGGAGAGGGCAGAGGGGGACCTCCCAGCAGTGCACCTTAGTGCATCTGTATGAAAGAAGCATAACCCAGCCCTATCCCAGTAAGGATCCATGTCCTGCTGCTACCTTCCTCCAGCACTTCCTCCTCCTTGGATTCTCCTTTGCCTCCCACCATCTTGAAAACCAAACTTCATAGAATGACCCCAATGGAGGAGGAATTAGAATGTGCAACAGTGGTAAAAATCTATCCTTCAAAGTTTCATTTATTTGTTTTTCTGGTTACCAGCCATCCATCAATTGTAATGAGGGACAAATGTAAAACAGGTGCTATGATGTTGTTGACTGCTTGATACCTTGAGGGTGGCTAACTTGGGTGATACTAGAAAGAAAAAAGTGACCAAATTTTCATAGGTACCAGTGACCACTTACATGGCCCAAATAGAATCTGTTACTTCAGATTCAGGGCAACACAAAAAGTAGGCACTTGTAAGAGGCAATGGGAAGATTAACAAGTCAGAATTCTGGGTTCCAGGAAGGACCTTGCTCTGTAGTAGAAAAACATGAGCTTCCCTGAGGCTTATGGATCAGTGTCTTCATCTATGTAATGGGCTTTCTTGGAATACCTTATTCTGACCCTTATCTAGAATACAATGAGAATTTCTAAGATTCAATTAGAAAATGTAATTATCAAAAATGTATTAGACACTGTAAAATATTTTGGGTTTCACTGAAAAACAGTTCTCCTAACAGTTTGTAAAATTTGAGAGGTATTGAGATGATGTGTTAGTCAGCTTTTCATCACTGACCAAAATACCCAAGAACAACTAATAGAATTTATTTTGGGTTTGTGGTTTCAGAATTTTAGTCCATGATCATGTGGCTTCTTTGCTCTGGGCCTGAGGTGAAGCAGACAATCATGGTGGAAGGGCATAGAGGAGAAAAACTTCTCAGTTCATGGCAGCTAGGAAGGAGAGAGAGGGAGAGAGGGGTGAGGAGAGGGAGGGAGGGAGAGAGAGAGAGAGAGAGAGAGAGCAGCCAGGGACATAATATAATCCTCTCCATACCTCCAGTGACCTACTCCTCCAGCTACACCCCACATACCTAAAGTACATCCAAATTATTAATATATAAAATGGATTGATCCACTGATTAGATCATAGATAGATCATAATCTAATCATTTCACCTCTGAACATCACTATTTTGCCATATGAGCTTTCATAGGGGCACCTCACCCAAACATAACAGATGTCAAATCTGCCCTAAAGGAAGAGTCTTGATGTGTCTGCTATTACATGAGTACACTATCTCCTGCTACAGCCAAGAATTGGATGTCCTCATGCCTATACCACCAGAGAGCTTCTGGTCTGCAGTCTCCTATGGCCTTTAATGCCAGAGATAGGCTTTTATCCTCAGGTTCCCTTTCCCCAGATTCCTTGTCCAGAGCCCATGGATGTAAACATTTCCTCCAAGGCACCACCCTGTTCCAGCGTCTGGCATTATGGATGTCACACTGCAGAATACAATAAGTATATGCTATCTACACTGTCTCGGTTGCCTCTCTTTCCGCTCACTGCCCAGCCCACTCTAATTTGACTTTCAGCCCCATTGTTCCATCAAAGGAGCTCTTACTTCAGTAATCTGATTAAGGCTTAAGTGGCTAATTAGAATGTGCCAATGTCAATTTCCTGTGCTTGATGTGTGTGGATGTCAGTGAGATATCACTATGTAGGACATTACCATTGGGGGAATGGGTGGTGGGGCGGAGGACCTCTCGAACTCTCTTGGGAAGTACTTATGAATCTGTTATTAGTTTAAAGTAAACAATTAAAAAAATATGTAGCAGTTCTCTACTAAAACCTCAGTGAAACCTGACTGGAGAGATCAAGTCAAGGAGCATTTCCAGTCATTGTTTCATTTGACAATTGTCACTCACTTCTTGACATGTTCTTTTCCTGGCTTCCTCGATTCCACACTTTGTTCACCCTTATTCACTCTTGTCACTCTTTCTTGATCTCCTTTACAATCCACTCAGCTCATCTTTTCTCAGTCTCCTCCATGGGTAAAACACCTGGATATTAACTTCTGGAACTTCTCAAGGCCCCTCCTGGTCCCAGTGCTCTTCTCTGGGCTCTCTTCCACAGTCTGGGCTTCAGTGACCCCTGCTCCAAAGATGACTCACAAATGCACACCTCTGGTCCAAGTCACGCCCACATGCCCAGGTCTCACCTTAGATACTGCAGAGGCCCCTCCATGTCAATATGGTCAGTCAGTCCCCCCACCCACTTCCAACAGCCTCTCTCTCTGTTCCCATTACCAATATGCCCTGGGCTTAGTTGAACATTTCCTGACTCAGTGAATGACTATCATCTACCAAGCTGAGCAAGGAAGAACAATATCCTCACTGCACTCTTATTACCAACATCATTTCCTGAGCCACCAACCTCTCCCCTGGGTGACCACATCAACCTTCCAACTGTTCCCATTGAAATCCCTGTTTTATACAGTAACCAGAATGTTCTTGATGAAATGCGTCTCTGGCCATGTCATCCTCAGCTTAAAATCTTTAATGAGTTCCTATTGCTCTTAAAGAAAACAATTGAAATCTTTTCTCTGGCCTACAAAATCCCATCTGTTCTGGCTCTTATCACCAGACTCGTCCACTGTGCTGCTCCCACCACTAGTACATGTAAGCCCAGCTGTAATTCTTTGAGTTCCTCAAAAAGACTTTGCTCCCTCCTGCCACAGGGTCTTTGCATGTGCTGTACTCTTATAATTATTTTCCTCCTCTCTTCCTTGTATTAATTCTTATTTGTAAGTTGTTGCTTGAATTCACCTCACGTAAGCTTTTCACTAGCCTTCCAACTCAGAATAAATCATTCTTTTACCAAATTTTATCCAAAGCCAATATTTATTCACAAAACTGGTTGAAAAAAATCAAATATTTTCCTTTAGGTTGGTAAAAAATCCACCATCCTGAGTCTACTGTTCCATCACTAAGGTGTTACCTCCAGGTACAACTGGACCCTTCAGGGACCAAACTATGTATGTTGGTGCCTACTGGATATTTGAGTATTTCTTCCATTATGCACCATGTATCTCTCCTCTGCAGCACTTAACTGCCCTTGTAATTTAATAGTTATTTTGAAAATTTTAAATGAATATCTTCTCCACTCTGAATTCTAAAAATGTAAGGACTATGTTCACCGTTGTTTTCCCCATATCTAATGCAAAGTAGAACACCAATAAATGTCTTCAAAAAATGACTAATTTAAGGGAATGAACAGACTCTTCTCAGGTATCAGCTAGTTCAGCCCCTCGGTCTCACAAAGCTGAAGGTACCAGCTATGTGGATCACAAGTAGACAGTCTCTGCAGAGCACAGCCCCTGACTTGGGTGCCATTGGCCCATCCAGTGCTCTTCTCACTCCCCACTCTGTCTTCTTCATGAACGCTTTATATTGTTGCCATCCCTGGATCACTGCAGCACTGTTGGGCTCTTTAGCATTCTTTATCCTCCACCCTGTCACCATGACCCAGTTTCAGACTTTGAAATTCAAGTACTGCTGACAGAATCTATGCTGTGTATGACTCCCCCACCCATGCCGTTCTCTAAATAAAAGATGAAATCAGAATGGTCATGTATATGCTGCCTCAAAATAGTGCTTTATTTAGAGAGAGAAGGTGTTAGTTATTACTGGCATTTAACATTTGTTGAGTGAACAAAATCTGCTGAACATTGAAGAGAACATGGAATTAAAGAGTTCCTACCCAATGTGTGTTGTGGCCTAAATTAGAGCCAGACAAGTCAGTAATGTGCAGAAAAGACAGATCTGCAGCACACCCCATTGCAATGCATAAAACATGCTCCAGACTGAGGGAGAGGATTTTCCCTGAGAGAAGAGGTCAGAGCTTAGAGATAATGCTTAGACCATTTAAAAAACAGCAAAGTGAACTTAAAAACTCTATATGAGTCCTGAGAATCAGAAAAAAGTCTTAGAAAAATAGATTTTTTTCCCCACAGAATCTTCTGAGATAAATGCAGTCCCTAAATTCTTACTGAGACATAACCAATCCTGGATCTCCTGTCAGCATGTGCTTCAAAGAGCATCTCATTGTAAAGGGCTGCATTTCAAAGAACAGTGACTTCAGATTGGCTACCCCCCACCACCCTGCACCCAGAATGATAACAACATTGATAAAATTTAAGGAAAGAACACTTCTGTCCCTCAGCTTTTTGCACGGAGTGGACTGTAAGTCTTAATGTGACTGCTGAAATTCTGTGAAATATCAGTTGTTCAAGCAAATAGCAAATGACTTCTGTAAGTTTTTAACTAAATCCAAAGCAGAATGTTAATTCCTGCAAACTGGTGCCAATTCTGGCTAATTCTGGCCTGGGAGTTAAGGGGTTGGCTCAATTGGTTCTGCTACATCTGAGCAAGTCCTTGATCCTCTCCAAGCCCCAATTTGTTTATCTCAGTATTGGACATCACATTGTCTAGTTTGCTGGGTTGTGTGAAAAGTAACACGAATGTCCATAAATAACCATATGGCCTGGAACATGTGTTGACCAAGCTTCCAGCACTGGGACATACCAACTTTATCTAGACAACTCAACAGAAACTGGAGGCCAGGTTCAAATTTAGGGTAGCAATTCCAGATTCCTAATGTTTTCAATTTAATAGATCACATTCACTTATCTAGAGGCAATTAGTCTAATACAGAAAAAGAAACACTTGAACCCTTAAGATCCTCAGATAAGTCAATAGCCTCTCTTTAGCCTTTCCAAATATTGCAATCCTGGGAAAATAAGAATGAGAAATCATTAAAAGGAAAATATATCTGATTGGCCACAAGTCCCAAGTGTAACAAGATGCTTAAAATTGACTTAACAAAGAGCACTTTTTATATTGTCAAGTGATCATCGTACTCTTTCAATTTGACCATTATTGTGAACATATGAGACCACTGTACACAGGTCATAAAAATGTCAAAAGAGTGAATAGATTTAACATGAAATATTAACCTCAGGAAAGAGCATTTCTAAAGAAGTAACCCCCTCCCCATTACTGTGAGTGATGAAGTACTCTGAAATTTATTAATGCAGCATGAAAGGCTTGGCTGGGAAAGGCTTGGCAGTGACCTCCATCATTGTTTCTTACTCAGACAAGCTTACAAAAGAAAGCTCAAAGGCGTCTCATTAGAGAGGGACACAATAGAGCAAGAGAGCGTTCCACCCCAGGTGACTGTGGGCTGTGGGCTGAGCACAGATGCCCAGGGCAAGTCATTTTGAAGCTCAGCTTTGCAGACCCAAAGTGGAGTACTTCCTGCTATGCCTGTCTCCTGACATTACAAGAGGGGAGGAAAGGGACCCTTTGGGGTCTTCCCACATCATGTAGATTCTGGGAAACAACACCAGCTGGTGCCAGGAGCCTGTGTGGTAGAGTGTAGTGGGCCCTCAACTGAGAGTGAGAGAACGAGGGCTGTGTTTGAGGGCTGCATCCTGGAAGGTGCTGGTCTCAGACAGGCCTGTAAGTACCAGTCCTGGCTCCCATGTCATAGTGTTATATTAAGGATGAAATGAAAACAAGGCTAGAATAGAGGAAAAATACAGAGAGATGTGGAGAGAGAGAGAGAGAGAGAGAGAGAGAGAGAGAGAGAGAGAGATAGAAACCGCAGCCTGAACCTTGCTTCCATTGTGTGTCAAGCATCACTATAGGTGCTCTGCGATCAAACTGGCTGCATTTTTCAGTGCCTCTGTTGATGAGCTCCCTTCCTTTCTGTGGCTGTTTCAAGGCTGGTGAGCCCAGTTTTGTCTGTATACAGAGTCACCATGGATTTTGCTCACCTTCAGCATGATGATAAGTAACTTGTGTCTACATCCCTGTCTCTAGCATGTGCACCTTACTTCACTCTCCTTTGGGGAATCTATCCAGAGGGATAGGATGAGATACTTCCTGGGAAACTAGTGGTGGCTACACCTTTAGCCTTGGGCTCTGCTTCATGGAGAAATCCTCCTACTTGATTCTATTAAGGAAAGAAATATAGTTTGTCACTCTAAAGACCTCATTTATACATGATACAGTGCTACTCTGACAGGGTTCTTCAGTCTAGACTCAGATGATGTCATCTTAGAGAAGTGAAAGTTTGTCCCCAGGAGACCTTACCTGTAGTTGAGGTTGTCAGTCTCTTCCTTGGAATCCCCCATGCAGGCTTCCCTTTATGTACTACCTCCTAAGAGTCTACTGCCTTTAAAAGAGAACTGTTATGATAAAAATCATATCCTAAGATCTTTAGCTGTGATACTGCCAACCTGTTGAGCCTTTAAGGCACAGATCATTATGTTAAAATCATTTCTGACTACTGTTCGATTCTTCCTCATTTTCATTATTCTATCTTAATACTGTTGTTATTCTGATACTCTCAACAACTTTGTGATCCACTTTGCAAATTTAGCTTTTGAGTGTAAGAATTAAAAGTAGATAAAGTCTGGGGTTAAAAAAGAAGAAAAAAAGTCAGATATGGGAGGAAATAATGTGTACATTCCACAGTAAAGCTTAATTTCTTCTTGGCGAAATGGTCCTGCTTTAAATCCCCTTTCCTAGATCCTCATTATGTCCCCATTTCCAAAACTCCTAAGCCATGATGTAGTTTCCTGTTTCCTATTGAGAGAGGACTTCCTGCCACAGGGAAGGGTGAATGGACCACTCCATGTCAGTTTCTTCCCTTCTGTCTTCTTGGTTGGTTTCCTCCAAGCCATTCTTTTTGCTCATTGATCAGGTTCTTGTTTTCTCCAAAACAGTCTTCACAAGCCAGTGAATGACTGTGAAAACAGTGGCACAGCAGGGCTGGCCACCACCTTTACCTGGTTTTTTTGAAGGTGTAGATGAAAACATGTTCTCGAAGAGCCTGAATACAGAGCCTCAGTCACTGCCATAGCCCACACTCTCATTGTAACACTTACAAACAATAAGAGCAGTTTTAGGTTCACAGCAAAACTGAGCAAAGTGTAGAGTCCTACCCCACACATGCACAACCACCCCCTCTGTCAACATCCTGCTCCAGAGTGGGACATTTGTTACTATCAGTGGACCTGAATTGACACATCTTTATCACCAGCATCCATAGTGGACGTCAGGACGCTACACATTCTGTGGGTTTTGGCAAATGTTCGATGATATATACCCACCAGCATAGTGTCCTACAGGATAGTTTCTGTGCTCTTAAATTCATCTTAAAATTTTCTCTGCTACATCTATTCATCTCTCCCCCTAACCCCTATCAACCTCTGATATTTTTACTATCTTCTTAGTATTGCTTTTCCTACAATGTCAAATAGTTGGAATTTTATAATATTTATCCTTTTTAGATTGACCCTTTTCACTTTGTAATATACATTTAAGTTTCCTGCATGTCTTTTCATGGCTTGATGGCTTATTCATTCCTTTTTAGCACTGAATAATATTCTGTTGTCTGGATGTACCACAATTTATTCATTTGCCTATTGAATGACATCTTGGTTGCCTCCAGGTTTGGGCACTTGCAAATAAAGACACCATGTGCAGGTTTTTTTATGGACATAACTTTTTGACTCCTTTCAGGTAAATAAATACCAAGGAGCATCCTGAATTATATGTTAGGAATATATTTAATTTTGTAAAAAAAAAACCCCAAAAACAAAAACAAAAAAACTGCTAAACTTTTTCCTAAAGTGGCTATACCATTCTGCATTCCACCAGCAATGCATGAAGAGTTCCTGTTGCTCCACATCCTCCCCAGCATTTGCGAAGGTCAGTGTTTTGGATTGTTGTCATTCTGATAGCGGTGTAATATTGCATGTCCACCTCAGCTGGATCCCAAAACTCTCACTTCACCTTCAGTTATGGAACCAAGAAACCTAGTTTAAAACTTTATTCTTATATCAGATCCAAAACCTTCTCTTCCAGTACCACAGCCTGAGCATCTCCTTTCTCTTTTCTCTGGTACTAATTCCTGATTGCTTAGAGGTTGGGAGGGGAGACAGAGGATAAGGGATAGATATTCCTTTACCTCTCCATCTTTTCCTTTGGTGTAGCTATTTCTCAGTTGACACCTCTGGGTCACTCTTGGGCAGACAGGGTACAGACAAGAAGTCTCAAATGTAGACTTTCATAATACTCACTTATTCCTGAGAAACTCACACAAACTTGTCTTTACTGATGGTGGGCCAGCAGGCTTTGCCGCTCTCCCTGGGCTCTGCCATCTTTCTCAGTTCCCTTTGCATTTTCTTTGCAGAACAGGCATATTTGTGGCCTAAGAAGAAGCTCCAAAGCCAAATAAGGTTCCAGTCTTCCCTCCTTAAATTATCCCTAGTCTCTATGAGGGATTCTTTTGAAGCCCTTTGCTTGGCTTCAGGTTGGGGGTGGGAGAAGCAGAGAGAGGGAGAAAGAAGGGGAATGAACTCTTCAGGAATATTCTGCCCAAAGACCAACGGCCCATTTCTCCTGTACAACCCTCCCTCAACACTCCCAGTTCTCTTCCCAAGCAAGAGAAGAATCTGTGGTGGGGGGACTATTGTAGGACCAGTACTATAGGGGGCAGAAGTCTAACCCTGCTGGCAGATGCTATGCTGGGCCCTGACCAGTAAAGAATATTCTCTAGCCAGGCACGGTGGTGCACGCCTGTAATCCAAGCGACTTGGGAGGCTGAGTCAGGAGGATCAAAGCCAGCCTCAGCAACTTAGCGAGGCCCTAAGCAACTCAGTGAGACCCTGTCTCTAAATAAAATACAAAATAGGGCTGGGATGTGGCTCAGTGGCCGAGTGTCCCTGAGTTCAATCCCTGGTTCAAAAAAAGAATATTCTCTAGAATTTGAGATACACACAGCTCCTTCCCACCCCCACCCCCATCCTAAGGCTTGAATTTCTAAATTGAGGGGGATAGGAAAAGCCCCAGAGTGTTTTGTTAGAGAGCCTGAGAGGTGTACAGAAAAGGGGGCCTCACAGGTTTCCTCATCTGATTATTCGAATGGTTAATGACTATTCATGTCAAAAAACTGGTTGCATCAAACTTGAGATATTCTGTCTACCATTCACCCTCTCCTTTTCTTGACCTGCCCTGTGTGACTAGCGCCAGGCATTATTCTCCCGGTAATTCCGCCTCATCGGTCAGAAGATGGTTTTTAGGTCACACCTTTGCCTGTTTCCCTCCAACTAAATTAATACTTACCCCCCATTGCCCAGCTCCCAGTTTTCCAGCAGAAGACATGGGTGATTAAAAATGCAAAGCAAGCCTGGTTGTAATTCCTGAATACCCCAAGAGGATAACTATCAGAATGAGGCCAGTTCTGATTGGCTGGGTTTTCATTAGTGGAGATCATGAAACACCTGGCCTGTGAAGGCTCCAGGTTCATGCCGGGTGCAAGCTCCAATGTGTGGACGTGCAGAGCTTCCCAGGTGCTATTAGCGTCTCTCCATGGTGTTTTACTTTATAAAGCTCACTTTTGGTTCCTCTTCTGCCAAACCTAATTTTTCCCTCCAGGGTTAACCACTTTTCCCACTTTAAAATAATGGTGCAACTTTAGTGATTTAATTTAGAGAGGCGATGAAGTGACCATTAAAGAGTTCAGCAAATGGATAAGAGTCTTTTACACATTCTCCAAGAAATAAACACTCTTCTGAGTCTTCTGAAAGGTTTTTGCACTATAGAACTGGCCAGCCGACTCTTGCTGTTTGACTGCTCAGGTATTATGATTTACTCAAAGTCTGACTCCCAAGGGCCAGAGGAGTGTCATTCAGTAAGCCACTTCTGTGGGGCAGGGACAACTGGAGCAGAGAGCAGAATCTGACCTTCTTGGCTTGACCATGAAGGTCTCAAATGTCCAGGAAGGAGTTTCTGGGGACAGGCAGGGTTGTCTTCACATGACATCCTCAGCATCAGGCCAGCCAGGCTAGGCTAGGACAGGGGAAAGTCAGATGGGTGCCAGCGAGGGGGAACCACAGAACCTGAGGGTTAGAGCAAGCTCAAGAAAGGCCTGGGGAGGTCCAGCAGAAAGCCTGCTAGGACAAGGTCAGAAGGCTGGACTCTTGGCATCAGCATAGTCCTATCTGCTGTGTTCTCAGTATTCTTCTATGGTTTCCCCCTAAATTTTAGCAAAACCTTCCAGCTCACCTAGACTTGTGGTAAGGTGAACTGAGAAGAGCTGCTCTTCTGCACAGGAGATGTAGTACATTCCTGGGGACCAGCATGGAGGAAGCAGTCTCTCCTCAAAATGAGAGAAAAATAAATGGGAGGACAAAGTGAGTGAGGGACATATTATAAGACAGTTAGTTGTCTTATACTCCATGCATC
The DNA here is from genome assembly GCA_020662805.1 of Glaucomys volans. Classification (NCBI taxonomy): domain Eukaryota; kingdom Metazoa; phylum Chordata; class Mammalia; order Rodentia; family Sciuridae; genus Glaucomys; species Glaucomys volans. The sequence continues at coordinate 98,786 of JAJEJO010004852.1, read as the reverse complement.
AGTCTCCAACTGAGCTGGTCTTGGCACTTTTTTAATTTACTTTGTATAAAGGAAGAAGTTTCCTTCCTTTCTTTAATTTTTTTCTTTCCTCTATGTTTTCCTCCTTTCCCTTTCTTTCCTTCTCTTCCATTCTCTCTCTTCCTCTTTATTATTTTTCTTTCCTCCTTCCCTCCCTCCTTTTTTTCCTGTGACAACTAACTTGTGTTACAGAAGTTTGTTTGCCAATTATTAGGGAACCCTTTTAAAGAGGGACCCTAATCAATTCATGAAAAATTGTTTTTGATTCATTTCTTGAATTAGTTCATTTATATTCTAATTCTTTCAACACATATTTATTGAGGGCCTACCATGTGCCAGGTTCTGTGCCAGGCATGGAGATTCAACAGAAACAAAGTCCCTTCTCTTTGAATTTTTAGAGAATACAGACTAGAAAGTCAGGAATGTTGTGTGATAAATACTGGGATCCAATTTCAAAAGCATTCTGACATTTATCATGCAATATACCTGATTCTTTTGTCTGTATTTTGTATTCTCCTTCTATCTATAACCCCCCCCCCCTTCCTAAGATTGTTTTGTGGGTCAGCATGCCTCAATTTGTGAATTCCAGGAGCACCTATTCCCTCGTTCCAGTCCAACAGCAGATCTCCCTACTATTCTTCCTCTGCCAAGGGAAGAGCAGGATCCAGTGATAGAGACAAGGGCAGGTGATTGAAGGTGAGTCTCTGATATCTTCCAGGAGGAGGGAAGTGTGACCAAAAGGGAGGAAAAGCAATGGAGAACTTTCCAGAAGTGACCTTCCCTGAAGAGACTGTTGCATATTGGAAGCTGAAAAATCTGTTTATCCATTCATTTCAACAATTTCTTGACTACCTACTATGTGCTTAGCACTATCCTGAGTACTAGAGATAGCATAACAAAAAAGATCACCAAAATCATAGAGCTTATTCCAGTCAAGGGAGACAGAAGATACAGATAAGCAAATACAAAGAATAACTTTAGCTACTTGTAAGTGCAAGAAAGAAGGACAAGAAATAAAATTAACCTGGCCAGAGCTTGGTGAGCAAGGAGAGTGGTAGGTGGTTAAGAGAGAGGTGAGCCCCTCCTGTGTCAGGTAGGATCTTGGGAGTCCTGCTGAGATGTTTGGATTGTATTCTAAGTATAGTGGAAGTCAGAAAAGAATTGTAAACAGGGAGTGACAAGATCTAATTACATTTTTAAAAGAATACTCCAGTTGCTGTAGGGGGGAATGAATTCCAGGAAGCAAGGGTGAAAATGAGCATACCACAGTATGTGTCAAAGAAGGTGGGAACTGGGACTACAGGAATATGAGGGGGAGGTTACTGCCTTCAGGGGATGCTTTGCAGGTGGGACTGCAAGAATCTGATGATGCCTTGGGTATTGGCATAAGGGAAAATAAGGAATTAATAAAGACTCTAGGAGTTTCAGCTTGAACAAAAACTGTAGTGATGACCCTACTATTTAAGGAGATGGGGAAGAGAGAGGGCGAAATAGGGATTCAAAAGGGGTATGAAATTTTGATGACATTTAATCTTTAGGTAAGCAGAGTCAGAACCCCATTGGAAAAAAAAGGAAGTTGGTTCAAAATGCCGAGACCATTGTTCTTGAATTTGGAATTATTTCTCTTTACCTTGAGTTTTCACATCATTTGCAGTAGATTTTTTATTCTATCTAAACCTTGCCATTCTCTGGAATGTTCTAGTCTTTAAAGACAAATTTAGGGATGAAGAAAATTATTTCCCTGAGTCTCTGTTCAGAGAGTAGATACTAGTGCTAATAGACCTTTATATATTTCATGAAAGCTATTTTTGTAAATGGATTCTAGTAAATAGAGTCTCCTAAATGCCAACGATCTGTACCTAAATAGAAGTTTTGGTAAAAAACAAAGTGTGATTGCAAAGCCTGGAGACCTTGGAAGGGAATCTACAGAAAATTAATGATGGGGCCAACTATGGAATTGAGGAGCAGGAAGAAAGATGACCAAGGAGGAATCCTCTCTGTTCATCATCAAGGACTTTAGGGTGATGAACTGTTTTCTTTTCTTTGAAGGGCAGATTTTTTTTCCCCTCAAAAGCAGCTCAAATTGTTTTAGGAGTCAAAGGGTGACAGCTGTAATGTGATCACATAACTGACAGAGTATTGGGAAAATAATCAGGAAAAACAAGGTAATGGGAAGGAGTCTCCTACTCATCTACTGATGAAGAGACCATCAACATAAATCCTGAAGCTCAAGTCCCAAGAGGGCTATGACCAGGCATCCTCGAGATTCTGAGCTCTGAGACAGGAATGCATCTGTGCTGCTGAAGGGACTCTACCCTCTGAGGCTCCTTCCTCTTTCCCAGATGGGGGAGGGGGAACCAGAGAGTCAGACCTAGTTTGCTTCCCAGAGCCCATCACTCCCTACAAAAGAAAGCATTGGTTATTGATGTCCTTGTCATTGTCCTTGCATTGGCAGTGTGAAATTCTCTGCATAAGATCAGAGGATAGGGCCCAGGAAAACTTGTGGTGATGACTTTGCATGGCTCCTATAGCTGGCCGTGCCATCGGTTAGACTCGGAGAAGTCCAAAGTGAAGTACAAAAATCAGGCAGGCAAGATTGATGGTTTTGAAACATCTGTCTTTCTTTGCCATCTTCGAACCTGATTATGACCATGTTCTCAGGTTTCT